>OX596258.1:2202110-2510556 GCA_951394255.1 Polyploca ridens
CTAACGATTCAGCCATACAAGAAACCTCATTCTTAATCTCTTTTTGTTCTATAACTAAATTATCAGTGGTAGTTTTTATTGCATTAAGCTGCGTTTTCATTTCCGAAACGTTCGTCTGCACAGTCAGGATATCTTTACTTGAAGTGCGCTTAAATTCATGTAAAAATGACATAATTTCCTTCCGAAAGTCAGCTAACTCTTGCCCATAGTCATGATAGTCGGGCTGTTTACGTTTTCTCATCGCAAATTGTGGGTCCACCGCTTGTAGATCACACGTCGCCAGGTCTGGTTGTGAGCCAGTAAATGTTGGTGCGGCCTTGGACTTAGAAGGCGAACGTATAAGGCTCATTTTACAGTGAACGATGAATGCAATGGAATGTACTCACTGTATTAGCACCCGCGGGATTGCGATAAAAAATATCGAACGTACTCTTTACTCGAGGGGGTGAGGGGAGCAAGCTACCGATGTCCGACGAACTTCGGCGTGGTGGCGTAGGAGTAACTCGGCGTATGTCACAATGAACGTGAATTCAATTTGCATTCAATTACTGTGTATTAAGATTGTTTTCTGTTTGCAAACTTTAAATTATTTTATTTAATAAAAACAATATATTTTAAGCACACGTCTGACTTCTACGAGTGTCGATGCGGCGATTAAGGGCCAGATTCAAAAGGCAGTGCTCCTGGAGACGGCTCGCATTGTGAGAAAGTTCCTCAACCTGGAGCCTTAACCACCGGTAACTAGGACCTTGCCGGTTGGATGCTGTTTTTATATTTTAACTGACTTAAAAAAAAGGAGGAGGTTCTCAATTCGAATGTTTTTTTTTCTTTTTTATGTTTGTTACCTCATAACTCCATCATTTATTAACCGATTTGGAAAATTATTTTTTTATTTGATAGGGTACACTTCCCGTTCGGTCCCATTGTCATCAGATCAGGATTTGATTACTTCTTAGTGTACTTTGAAGTCGGTTTAAGTTTTTTGTAAAACAGTCCAATTATTAAATGTATTTTTTGTTTTTAATAATAATTTCTTTATTATATAGTTTACAGTGTACAGTTTAATGGTGAGCTCTGACTCCTAAACTAGGGGTTGCCTGTTTTGATCGAGGCGACTATCCTTCTGGACGTTTTAAATTCTTTGGTTATAACATACACATATACATATTACATACACGGTTATCATTTCCTCGATATAACAATACGAATGTCCAACCGACTGTGTGTGTACAATAAAATATATAAAACAACGCAAAATGCACTCTGCATGTATTGCGCTCTATTCAGTAGATTGACAATGGCCCTGATTCTGTTGTTCACAACTAAACTAATTTGAATGTCACTATGTCTCTTTCTAACAAAGATTATAAGAAAAGGATGTATGAAATTTAGTCCTGTGAACTTAGTCCAATGCTTGTTTTCAATATAATTTTAGTCGCCATCTATCGCGGTTACGCCTAAATACACGCAAAATAAGACGGCAAAGATTAATTTGACAAAATATGTTCTATCCTTTTTCAATCATGTTCGTAAGAAAGAGATGAGATGTGACTAAAATTAGTTTAGTGCGATTTACAACAGAATCGGCACCAACGTCGTTGAAAATATATTTGTTCGGGTGCCTCTTAGCCGTTGTGCTGGCCGCTTGCGTCGCAGGTTAGTTGAAATATCATTACTTAAATGTTAGAACTCATCAACAGAGATCATTATAATATCGTGATGATGTAATCCGCCACCTTACAGAAGGTCGCAGACAGAATAACATTATACGTTTAAAGTGGTGTTGTATCAGTCTTTGGATGTATCCCTGCGCGTGAGTACGGACGCCAGAGCTCCGTGAGGAGTGAGCAGTTGCTGTGCTGGCTGTGATCCTCACTAAGGAATGCAATCCCGGGTCGGGATTGCCCTTTCGGGATCCCTCGAGATTCGAAATTCCAATCCCGCGAGATCCCTAGGGATCGGGATTCCGAAGACTTGTTATTTTGGTTACTGAGCTGAATAGCAAACATTGAGTAATCTATTATAAGTGTTGGAATCATTATTGTTAAGTTATTAAGTGTATTCCGAACCGGTGGTAAATTCAACAATTTAACGTTCGTAAGTGCCTTACTAGGGCCTAAACTGAATAAATGACTTTTTGATTTTGATTTTGAATTATAATCGGTATTAATTTATAGAAAATATTCGTCTAAATCACGGAACAAAAAAATTTGTTCCGTGGTCTAAATCATAGGGAATAGGGTAAGTATTTGACAGTGTGAAAAATAAATTATAAAACACTATTCTATATAAAACATCAAAAAATACACAGAAACGTCAGATATTTTGTACATTTTATCCTTTTAATGATATTTTTTTTACCAGTTAAACCTTGTCCTTTGACTGTTTGACGATCCGCGCGGGCGAGGAAAACAATAGAAATCTATTGTTATTTTTTAACCGCAAGTCAAGAGTAGTTCAGTTGACTCTAAAACTGTGACGTCACCTGCTTGTATTTCATACAAATCTATATATCTATATAAACTATCGTTTTTGACATTTAATTAAAAGTTGCTGATTTGAACTGTCGTCAAATGCCCTATTCTATCGGTTTTTTTATATTCATGTAATAAGTAGGTATAATTAACTATTATTTTCAGATGATGGCCTATGACATTTAATAATTACTCCAATATTTAATAAAGATAGAATATATCTTTATTTACAACAAATAAATAAATAAATAAAAAATAAAATACAATCTATATATAGAAAATTTCCTCAATCCTGCCGCTGCTTCCGATTAACGGCAAGGTTCCCAGAAGGCTGGCAGCGTTTTCTCTTTGGATAGCCAAGCTGACGCGTTGGCGGAAAAAGCTCCCCGCCCGCTGGTCTCCGGAGGTCTCGATCAATTTTGATGACAAGGTGCGAGCAAAACGGCGAGCTTCGGACCCCCACGGTCCCATGATCTCGACCGCAAAAGGCACAAAAATATAATTGGGGCCAATCAATGCGTATTTTTTGAAATTTGAATTAAAATTATAATTACGTTTTCGACAGCATTTTCATTCGTCGTGGGGACGCAAGTAGCACAGCTGACCCACCAACGCAACTGCAACTAGCACAAAATAAATATAAAACCTTTCAGAAAATATTAAAACTATAGTAATAATCGTTAATGCTAGGTTTTCGCCTCATAATTCCTTATTCTGGAGAATATTCCATAGTGCATGCCTACGTCATGTAAAGAACCTGTGTCATGTACAGTAGTACCCAACTGATAAGGCGCGTCGTGAATCTTCGTTCGCACAGAAAAGAAAGTATGGCCCCGAAGATTAACGAAACAATGCTTTAAACTTACAATCAACCTTAGACCACCACTATAAGGTTCATAATACACTGCAGCTGTTAGTTCCGTCTCACTCGCAAGACACGCCCCTCCGCACGGCGCACGCTGACATGGCGGCAGCTGCCGACCAATAGCATTTCCCGCGCTTTGAAAATGTATCTTCTGCGCAGGTACATCGGTAAGCCATATCAGTTGGATACTACTGTAATAATTAATCCTATATTTCTAGTTTCTAAACTGCGTGCTTATCTGTCAATTATCTTTATGACATTTCGTGTGTATTGCATATCTTCGGTTTATCTACCAAATTAATTACATACAATAAACTATACAGAAACAAGGATTTGTTATTTTTCCTTTCTACCCAACTGATCCCAGATTAACTTTAGGTAACCTAATAGATTCTAATAACTGGCTGCTTAGTTACTATGCGTACTATACATGTCGTTGTTTTGGTCAGCGACGAGCGACTCAGGGTCGATAATACAAATGATACTGGTGCTAAAAAAAATATTTTATTTTTTATAATAAAATTAAAAAAATTAAATTTTGAAAATCATGTAATAAGCTAAAGTGTAGACATAATACTCAACGGGAGTACGAGGGAGTAAAGGGGTGGGGCGATGGCGGCTTGCGCCTAGCTCTAGTCTGTGCACATGCCTAGTAACCATACTTTGCGGTAATTTTATTTCAAATTGAATAAGGTATTTCTCAACATATTTACAGTATTTAATGGAATTAAGTCCATTTTTGGGGAATATGTATTTTGTACTACCGCTCCTGGGTCGCTTGTCGCCGACCAAAACAACACCCTGTATATCCCTAATTACCCGAGCCCGTTCTCTCCATTTTCGTTCCTGCAAATATGGCACATTCGCAAACATAATATGCGGGGTGGGTAAAACAATACAATAAATATATACTAGAGTTTTAATACATATACTGAATAAGTGGAAACTCATTTAATTTCATAGGCTAGCAACATATTTTATGAACTCTCGAGGGGATTTGGCACTGCTTGTCGAAATACAAGAATTTTATTTTTAGTTCGGCAGCAGATGTTTCATAATCTAGTAGGTAAACATGATTGTATCTAGCCTTACTTAGTAAGATGTTAGTTAGTAAGAAAAATTGTGAATAATTATTTTGATAATAAAATTATTATTATTATTATAAATAAATAAATACGACAGTAAATTAATCGTCGTAAAGTACTCTTAAATACGGACAACTTTTATTATGGAACCAACTACAAAATCACAAAAAAAAAAATTCATACAATAGGTAATAACCAGTAATAACTAAAAAATAAATTGTATGCATGCCAAATTTCATGGTTATCCGTTGAGTAGTTGAGGCGTGAAGGCGTAACAGACAAACAAACTCACTTTCGCATTTATAATATTAAGTTAGGATTAGGATTGACGTATCCACCCGTATAATATAATACAAAACAAAACACAAACGAAAATACGTACGAAATTACTCATATAAATGTTATAGACCGGGAGATACTGGCACAAAGTTCCTGGTCATTTGTACCAGTATGGCGACCCTTCAGAGGTCTAATTACGTAATGAAGAAAAGGAAAATGATGGTGGATCCTGGTACCGGCGGCCCAATCGCGTGGGCGTTAATCGCACGTTAGCAAAACGATTTCGATTTAGACCCCTAAAGGGTCGCCATACTGGCACAAATGACTGGGTTTGTTTCATCATCTCCCGGTCTATTACGATAGTCACGAAAAATACATCGTGACTATTAATATTAGCGTATAAAACAAAAGCCCATAAACTATTGTAGCCGCAGTCGCACCAGTTCATTTATAGACAGTAGTTTGAATAAGAAAACCACAGTAATAAATAAAGTCACTGAAAATGTATTTATTCGTCTGTCTTATTGCTTCTCTTATCGTTGCTAATACAGGTAAAGTTTTCTATTTTAATATTCTAATATTTCATTTTATTAGCAAGAGTAATGTTGCGACATCCTGGGATGAGAACTGATGAATGAATGGCTGTAAAAGGGTGGGTGAAGTGCAGGGGTCCTGTAATAAGAGAGTAAAGCCCGTCACAGACGTAGCTATAATATATATTAATATAAATCATAGCAAGGCATATTACGATATATTTTCAATACCAATCTTTGAGTGACCGTACACGCAGCTATAATATATATTTCTGTTACTTCGCCAAACTGTACTGTAATTTATATTATAGCTCGGCATATTAATATATGTCGGAGTCAGCGACAGCCAAGCGATACAGGCACCACGATTAGGGTTCAGTAGTATCGGGATTCGGTGGGCGCAGTGCAGGCCATAAAACAACGTTATACCATCGCTTCGTAAAAGTCCCGTATGAGGAGAAGAAGCGACGCAAAAAATTCCTCACGGGCCCAATATGTTTATTACGTTATTATTACGACATAATATTACAATTAAATAATCACTTCACTTCGCTTCACTTCACTTCACACATATACAGTCTTAAATAATCACAGGCTTCAGAACCGGGTGTAACAATGATTGCACTGAGATGTGTACAGCTCGAGCGCTTGTTATAAACTAACTATCCCAAAAGCAATACGCATACAAGGGGTTGACTATAGCGTGAATAACAGAGTTTATAAGGATAAACTCTGTTATTCACGCTATAGTCAAATCAATGTTCTTAATATTACGCATACCCTCATTAAGTCTGTTATTTATGTTAAAGTCAAATCAGTGTTGCTACTATTTTACCCAACCCTTGTACCACGATAATATCGTAATCCAATTGAGTCCGACCAACGATCTAAGTCAAATCAATGTTCTTAATATTACGCATACCCTCATTAAGTCTGTTATTTATGTTAAAGTCAAATCAGTGTTGCTACTATTTTACCCAACCCTTGTACCACGATAATATCGTAATCCAATTGAGTCCGACCAACGATCTAACTATTATAGCTACGTCTGTGACGGGCTTAACTAGACCAATTGTATAAGTTTAGGTTGCTCATAACCATTAGTATACACGTCTTAGCCAGGTGGTGGAAGAACTTATTGAGAAGATCGCGGAAGATATCTAGTCATACTTGGTTCTATGGAGGAGCGAGGTTCTTTCGTAGGTACTTGTCGACTGCGAAGGAAACTTCAATAGCGCGATGTAGGTTCTGTGGTGTAACTGATATATTGTGGTGCCATCTATCTATAGGTAATGTGAACTCCTTTCTATTGCTAATAGATGTCGCTACAATTCAACCCTGACATTGTATACCCTGGGCGAATCGTCGTTGTTTTTAATGCTCGACCCAAGAGGCCGCGAGCTTAAAATATTTTTTTTACATTGTACCTGAGTTACAGACCTCACAATGTTGTTCCTTCACCGAAAAGCTAGCAAATAGATGATGAATGTATTGAGATTTTGTGTTCTATGGATATGGATGTGAAGTCTCTAATACGCATTGGGCTAGCGTGGGGACTACAGACCATTCCCTCTATGATGGTATAGTTACGCCACTGACTATGTAATTTGATTAGTACTCAAGTACAAGCATTTTCCTTTTTTTTTTTTTTGTTACTTAATTAGCTTAGTTGTACATAATTATGTTACTTATCTATAATATTATATAAAGATTTGTTAATTGTTTGTGATTAAATTAATAAATAATTGGCCGGTTAGTACAAGCAAGTATAGAAAATGTTATTTGTTTGACTTTATTACTTAGCCAGATTACAATTTTCCCCTAATTAGATCAATTAGTAGTATAGTAACCTTGCTGAGTTTCTTGCCTGTTCTTCTCAGTAGAAGGCCTACTAACGAACTGGTGGTAACTTCAGTAGCTTTGACCTTAATAAGTGCCATACAGTGAAATAGTAGATTATTAACCAAGGGGATAAAGCAGTGTCTTCTGTCGCGGGTGACGATTTAAATCGCGAGCGTAACGAAGGACTCGAGGTTTACTCCCGAGCGTAGCGAGGGTGTTAAAAACTTAAATCACGAGCAAAGCGAGGGATTTAAGACGAGTCCTGAGCGAAGCGAGGGATTTAAGACGAGTCCTGAGTGTAGCGAGGGATTTAAGACGAGTCCTGACTCCTGAGTGTAGCGAGGGATTTAAGTTCACCTAAGACTAAGACAGCTTTATCACCGAGGAAAATACTCTACTTTTCGTACCATTTGCGAAAAAATTAACACAATAATAATATGAGATAAGCATTTATTAAAAATAATGACAATTAAAAGTAAAAGTTAACATTCGAAACATTGGTCCAATTATTGATTTGTTGAGAGTAACATTTTTGTTCGGTACATTTATTGTTGATGAGTTGATTTGCGTATTCCTTTTTCAAAAATATGTATAATGCTTTATAAACAAACTCAATGGTGTAAGCACAGATGTAGTTCAGTATAATTTCGGTAAGTATTCCAAATTTAAATCACATTCTCCCCCTAGAGGATGAATGAAATTCAGTACAATTTTCTTTCCCTGTTATTAACAGATTAAAAATGACTATATGTTCGCTTTTTGTGGCATAGAATGTTACTTTTTTGAGCAAGTGGTACGAAAATGGAATTTATTATCATTAATTTCATATGTATTATTCGACTTGATATAGGTAATGAGAAAGTGTTTATATTAAGTATATTTTGAGAATATAAGACTAAGAATAACTATAAAGGTGACCTTACAATGTTATTATTTGTTATTTCCATTCATATTTAGGTTGTGGGGAGCATGAAGTCGAATCGCAGTGTGGGGCAGCTTGCCAGAAAACCTGTACGAGACTACAACCCACGCCTTGTCCCGACATTTGCAGTACGGGGTGCGTCTGTGCGGGCAACCGAGTGAGAAACCAGGCTGGGAAATGTGTCATCCCCGCCGATTGTTGAATTAAATGTACTTTTCGAGTCAGAACATACATTTTGTATACGTTTTATTTTTTACCAGCATCTGCTCGCGGCTTCACCCGCACACAATAAAATAAAACAAAACAACTTCATCCCGCTTCGAGGGTGGAATTATTAAAATCGCTGAGATACGTATAAATTAATTTTTAATCTTCAGCCTAAACACAAAATTTGAAGATCCTAACTTTAAAACTGACAGACTTTCATACAAACTTTCATCCCCTATTTTACCCCCTTAGGGGTGGAATTTCAGAAAAATCTTTTCTTAGTAGATACCTACTCTTCACAAAGAATATACCCTCTAAATTTCACGTCTCTAAGACCAGTGGTTTAGGCTGTGCTTTGATATATCACTCAGTCAGTCAGTCAGGACTTTGAATTTTATATATATAGATAGATTAACCCTACACTATCCGGCGCACTTTTGAAACATACCAGTTTTTTGGAAGCACCAGGCGAAAGTCAATAAAATCATAGAGTTAGAATATAGAGCGACTGTACGAGAATACGGTCTGTGAGCACGGGTACGGTCTAAATGCCTTGAAACGAAGTGCGCGTACATAGTTTGAATAAAATACGTATCATCATCATCATCATCAGCCTATAATGTCCCACTGCTGAGCACAGGCCTCCTTTCACAAATGAGGGAGAAAGGGAATGGGCAATACTCCACCACGCGTGCCCACTGCGGATCGATAGAGATAGGCTCGTTGTAGGTCAACCTACTGTTGGAATTTTTCAAGCCGCCTAGGAGGCATCCAACTAGCTTAACGACTATCACAATTAAGTGATAACCGGGACCAACGTGTCCGGGGCTTTACGTGCCTTCCGAAGCACGGAAACGCTCGATTTGATACCACTAGGCGGTCACGCATCCAAGTACCGACCACGACGGTGGTAACATAACTTTGCCGATCGATTAAGAAAGGCTAATCATGCTACACCACGAGCGCTAAAATACGTATAATGAATGTAAATTTCGTGTTTTATCGATGTACTTTTACCAAGAACAAATGACAAGGAATCCTTATCGACATTTTGTCTGACTGTAAATAAACTAGTGTGCGATATCTGTGAATGTATCTACAGTAGAATCCCGATTATCCGGATCAAATAAAACGAGGGGTATTCCGTATAATAGGCTACTTTCCTGAAAAAAACTAATTAGTCCGTCGTTTACGTTATCAAAAAATATTAGACACGTATTTTTTCTTTTGTCAATTAAACAAAAAAATACGAAGATATCGTGTGTTGAAGTTCCGCGTGACGTAACGGTGTGGTACACTTTTTAGGAACAAGTGACGTCACGAGCCCCCACTCCCGAACTTAGCCGCGCTTTATCTTCGTCAATTGTTAATGATTTTGTAAAGCAAAAAATACGTGTCCAATATTTTTTGATAATCTAACTGACGGACTAATTAGAATTATTATATTTTTACCCAGGCAACATCCCTATTGAAAATCGGGATAACCGATTTCAAAGCAAATCAAACAATATAATTTTTCAATATGTACAAAAACCGGCCAAGTGCGAGTCGGACTCGCGCACCGAGGGTTCCGTACAAACCTGTGTTATATAAATAAAAGGTATTATAAACCTGAGTATTTGATATAAATTTCAATTTAATACCTCTACGCGTTCATGAGGAAAGGGGCAGTAAGTTTAAAATTATTAAAAAATATTTTTATTACCTATATGATGTAACAAAAAATTTAATTTCGCAATTTTTCCTTTATCTGTGCTATAAGATGTTGCTTCGTACCAAATTTCAAGATTCTGAGTTTACGGGAAGTATCCTGTAGGTTTTGATTCTCTTGCGAGTGTCCAAAATTTTCAGCATAAACGGCTGTATCTTTTGATTGCGTTGGCTTAGAAGTTTGATTTTTTCACAGCTCTAAGGGACAGTAGACTTGAGTATTTGATATGAATTGCAGCTTGATACCTCCACGCATTCCTGAGAAAAAGGGTCTTGACAGACAGACAGACTGACAGAGAAAAGTGATCCTATAAGGGTTCCGTTTTTTCTTTTGAGGTACGGAACCATAAAAACGAGCTATAACGATAGATAATGAATTACATAATACCTATGTAATTTAAATTTTGGTTTAAAATAACTTGTTATTGTTCTGTGATGTAATGAATCACATCTTTTCATTGCAGCCAAGTCCCTGATGCGATAGTGTTGTAACAACTGTATGGGATCCGATTCGTCCTATCTTTCAAACCACTTAAAAACATCTAGAGCTCCAAAAGCTTCTGCGTGAGATGGTACTTGCCATACATCCTCAGTTTCAGTCTCTTCTTCATCTTTTCTGAATGAGTCCGGATCATGTCCGGATAATCGGATTTTCGGATAATATTCTAGATGATATTATTAAACTAATAAAGTCTTAAATACAATTTTGTTTCGCTCCTAGCCTATTTGGTTGGTACCAAGGTGTATCGCGTGTATTGCTTAACTTTTCAGCGAATTTTTAGGGTATGCAACGCGCGCCTCTTGTATTGCAAACGTCCATAGGCTATGGTAACTGCCGACATTTTCAAAATCATTATTTAATGGTACAAGTTATACCAAAGAGTCTTAAGTACCTACCTACCTACTTACTACCAATTCCTACCCGTAGCCTTGAAGTAAGGAATATTGTTGTAATGAAGGGAACTCAAGAAAAGGTAGGTAGTGCCCTTTCGCTTCGCTTGACTGTCTTGGCGGGGGGCACTTCTGTGCCCCCAGATTAGACTGCTTCAAAAAGAACTGGTTCAGCGAAGCAGCCGACCGAGAAGTATGGAAAAAAGAAAGGGAGGCCTTTGCCCAGCAGTACCCTGACAGTATAGGCTATAGCCTATGTGAAGCTTGTTTTTTTTATTTATGGAAGGTATATACCTTCCATAAATAAACAAAACAAGCTTCACATCATTGAGCTATTATTTCTATAGAGAAGCTATCATAAGCAAAGGTTATAACCCATTTTTTTAGAGTCAACTAAAGTTCTCTTTAGCGCTGAAACAATAATTAGTCGTCTAAGCAGACCGTAGAAACACATAGCGTTATCAAAACGCTTTTAGGAGTATTTTTCTCGCAAACACCGTGATTTTCAAGGCGCTTACGCGTTTCGTTCATCGTTCTACAACAAGAAGTGTTGCCGGATCGCCCCACTTGAACGGAACATAGTTGTTATGTGTGGCGTCTTCTTTATACGTAGTAGTAATAGCTCAATGATTGTACCACTTTTTTATTAACTCGCTTTCTTGTTCACCTGTCTGTTAGCTGTACTGTACTATTTACTAATACTTGCAATAGGTTTCAAGTTTCAACTGAGGTGTTAAGACTGCGTATAAAGCAAAATAACAATCTTAGAATTGAAATTAACCCAAGTAAATAGTATTTAAATGAAAAAATATTTTTATATGGGTATTTTCATTATATACGCGAGGGTTCTATCTGAGCAAAAACATAATGGAATGAAATTTCCTCGATAGAAAAAAATCACAAAGCTACCTCTATTTTTGGTTTTATTCGTTCATGGTGTATCTAATTAAGATAAAAATTCGATAAATAATATCACTAACATATGACCTAGGGCTGCTACTAACGACTTTTTAAAATATTCTATACTTTACGAGTTATTTAGATAAAAAGCGCTTACTTAGTTCATTTTTGTTCCGCGAAATACACACTATCTCCATCTCATCTCCACGCGAAGATTAGACATAAGTTTGTTTCATCTGACATTGCCATATTTTTCTGGCTTGGTACGCACTCTTAAACTAATTTTTCGATGAGATTAACTTAAAAGTTGGTGTTGGTATACATTGGGTCTATTTATTCCTAATTCTATTAATTCCTTCCTGGGGGAAGAAGTGGGCGCGGGTGAAACCGCGGATCGGAATGCTAGAGTGTGATTATATTTTTATAGTCATTATAAACACAGGTAAATATTTGCAGGATTATTTTAATAGAGTATTAAATGACCTTCCTGTTCAGTGCTAGATGGTACAGTTATTTATTTGCGGGGAAACACTGGGGCCAAGTCTAAATGTTCCAGAACATGACATATTTCTAAGTATGTTTCGTCTTTTAGCCCGATTTCCTTCTTAACTGCTGAATGGGTTTTCATACTCCGCGGTTATTGGAAATAGGAATTGAACTTTGAATTTGACTACATTATTCTGGAATGATTTCATTATATTAAGGCCCTGGCTACTAATACAGTATGTGTGTGTGTTTATAGATGTAATGCAAATTAATATAATTTCAAAGATATCCATCCGATCCCCACGAACATGACTGTTTCTCCCGATGCTGCATATATAAAACGTATCGGTACTATAATAATATCTATACTAATACAATAAAACGGGAGAGAGGGCTAATCTCTGGAATTACCAATAGGATCGGAAAAATTCTTTCACTAATAGTAAATACATAACAGTATCCCCGAGTGTTATAGGTTTGTTATATTACTTATTATCCCGGAAATGCGGGCGACAGCTAGTAGAAGAATTATGTAGTATATGGAGGTGCAAGGTGGATGACACCTCCATTTAAAAGGGAAGATCTTCCGCCAGGCTGGGTCATCGTGCCTGGGGACCGCGGTCCAACCGTACATGTCGGACAGTTGTATATATGCAGATTCTCGAGAAAACTTCTTAAGCGCGATGCAGGATGTAGGTTAATGTGGCGCCGCGCCATCTATCTTTCAGTGTGTGAACTATCTCAGTGTTACTGATAGATGGCTGATAGATGTCGCTACAAGTAAATTAGTTATCTTGTTTCCATAGTAGGTATAAGTTTTGCTTAGTTTGGGATCAGTTTCTTGCCGGAGTCTTCTCAGTTTAAGGCGGCCCTCTGTGGCCCGCGCAACTTCAACGCAAGCATAGTCTAAAAGCTTGTTGTTTCATCCAACGTAATGTTTGACTGCGAAAAAAGAGAGACAGCATCAGAGCCGTCGGTTATCAGTCGGTAAATTCCGCTGATCACTCGCGGCCGCTTCGCTAGGTCGTCATGCATGATTTCGCATTCATAAAACTTGTTCAAGGAGTATACATCTTGTGAAAAAATCTTACAAGTTTGTGGAAAAAAGTTAGTTATTTAGAATCTCCAATACATTTGCAAGCCTGGTATCTAAATGTTTTCTTTACTTTTACAATTTATAGGTACATTAGATATGGCTAAAGTTCAGGCAAAAACGCTGTTTTTCGGAGGCTTTGACTGAATTTATTTCACACTTTTTTTAAATTTCGCCTAGATACACAGCTAGATATAGTGCACAAGATACTAATTTTTTCAAAACATCTAACGAAAAATGTTTAACAACGCCATAATAAGTACAGAGGTTTTGTATGAAAAGTATGACGAATTGAGTGCTCTTAAGTGTATTCCGAACCGGTGGTAAATTCAACTGTATGTAACGTTCATAAGTGCCTTACCAGGGCCTAAACTGAATAAATGACTTTTTGATTTTGATTTCGAATTGACTGATGCAAATGTTTGTTACTTTTGTTTTCAATTTAAACCACTCCAAAATGGTAGTTTTTTTCTATGGATTGGCTCATGTTTCCACAAATTCAAATTACTTTACTTTTTCTGATAGGGCATAATCTCAGCTTTGCAGGGCTTTCATTTGTACCATTATTTACAGGACACCCTGTATGAATAGGTACAATAATATATATTGAGTTATGAAGAGCGTGAATGCATTCGCGGCGAGCCAGTCAGTGTGATCAGTGTACCCAAGAGTGAAACCGAGCTAGTGCCAACATGAAGGCTTGTTTCGTCTGTGTGTTCATCATCGCGTGTTTCGCAATTGTGTATTCGGAAACTAGTATGTTAATTATCTAACTTATGCTTATTTAGGGTTCCGTAACCAAAGGGTGCCCTCTGACAGATAGGCGGACTTTGGAGATTTCCAAGGAGATGGCAAGGGTGTGGGGTGTTCAAATCAAAGTGAGGTTTGGTGTGTAGTTAGTACTCGTTAAGAGTATTCATTTTACAAAACCGTAGATGACAATAATTCCGCTTAGTTTGGTTAGGCTGAGATAACCGCGTATCGCGAATGTTCCAGGATATTTATTTAATACAATTATTTCTTGTTTACTCCATAGGTTGTGGGCTGAATGAATTTCTATCGACATGTCGAGCACATTGTCAGAGAACCTGTGACGACACCCATCCTGCTTGTAGCCGTATGTGCGAGTCAGGCTGCGTGTGTGCGGGCAAACTAGTGAGAAACCGGGAGTGGAAATGTGTCAACGTCACCGATTGTTGAATTAAATATACCATTTGAGTCACCATGTCTGTTTTATTTAATATGAAACTGTTAGCACAGTGTAGTACAGTAGTTACAGTACAAACTAAACAGGTGTTCTAACTTCTAACTATTTAGTACTATACTTACTGCCAGTTCTGAAAGCCAAATGAAAGTTAATCTATAATCAATTCTGTGTCAAATCAAATACACGACATGTATACTTTTTTTTTATGTTGTCGTCACACGGCTTGTGTATTTTGCCATTTTCCAGTTAAATTATAAGTTCTAGTCACAATAAATCACTTTCACATAGTCCTCAGTCAGTCACCGTCCATAAGTCATGTTTTAGTAGAATGGTGGTTGTACTAAAACTTTTCACGGCCTTCTTGAGACAACTTGAAAAGTCACGATACACACGATTCATTTCATTTCACTTCACTGGTGGACATGGATTGAACTTTATAGGATAAAATACCACCGATAAATTAAATGCAATAAAACTCAAAATACACGAATTTATACGGGCCTGACGAATTTGACGGGCCACTTGGCGCAGTTGGTTAAGGTTCACCTTACGCGACGCAGGTCGTGGGTTCGATCCCCATACAGGACATACATTTGTGTGCATGAACATGTCTGTATGTCCTGTGTCTGGGTGTAATTATGTATAATTTACAAACAAAAAGTAGTATATGTATTATATCAGTTATATGGTTTCCATAGTACAAGCTCTGCTTAGTTTGGGATCAGATGACCGTGTGTGAGGAATGTCCCAGGATATTTTTTATGAAAATAAAAATGAAAACACAACGTCACTCTGCAAGTTCCCGTCAAAACGTCCGACAGGTATACTTTCAACGAGAGATAAATTGATAAATTTTGATTTGGCTTTCAGACATAAGGTAACAAACATGAAAAAAAAAACAACCGAATAGAGAACCTCCTCTTTTTTTTAAGTCTGTTAAAAAGCACTACTAACGCCATCTGTTAGCAGTCCACGTACAATTTTGTTATAATAACAACGTTCAAATATCCGAAGTGTATTTGTTTGAAAATCATGAAAATGGTTTTCCTTTACTCTGTATATGCCTGTATTTGACTAGCGATGGGCGATTTTTCCAAAAAAAAGTAATCGAAAGTATCGATAATTGTAAAACTGTACATTCGATTGTCGATTCATTCGTTCTCACGAATGAATCGAAACAACAATCGACCTTTCGAGTGAATATTGACGCACACAACGCAAGCTGCAATACTATGCACAATCGACGGGCGAGCGCGGGGGATGCACTATGCGCGGCGGGGCGGCGCGCGTATCTACATAGGCATCTACATACCTATTTGATTGAAGTAATTTAATGAACAATTGACGGACAATCGAATGATGTCGATTTTTATTCGAATGATTCGAATAAATTTAATAATCGAATAATTCGATTGTTTTTAGTAACAATCGCCCATTGCTATATTTGACCAAAATCTAACCATTAAAATTGATGATGTGGCCGAAGATGGTAAGCATACAAAGCATTTTTGCGTTGGGGTTTTTTATATAACAAAAACTACCAAGAACCGAAAATACCGAAAGAACCGGGAAATCCCGGTTCCTCAAAAAGGATCCGGTTCCGGAAACCCTAGTTTCAACTGAGGTGTTAAGATGAAAGGTTGGCTGCAAGAAATTTGAAAGATAGGTATTTAACAAATCTATTGCTGTCGCGCTGTGGCCCGGATATCAATGTGTGAGTGAACAGACTGTGCATGGTGCAAGTGTGCGTGCCGTAGCTCGCACCGCTCCCACCGACCGCCCGCCGCCCGCTCCTCGATGCCTCACTTCGCATCAACTTCGCATTTACTTGTAATATTATATTTCTGTGATTCGGCCGGCAACTGGCCAGTTGATATACCTTTCAGCGCTTGCAGTTCTGTTGTTCCAAGTGACATTAGGGATTTTGAAATTAGAACAAATACCTAACCAACCGTTATTTTATTTGTATTTTGAGTCGATATAAAGAAATAGATTATCTATTCGACATTTATGTATGTAATATTATTGGAACTGCATTATATTCACATAATGATAATCTATTAGGGCTTCCAAACAAATACCTATACAACATTTTATAGATTTATATTTGTCCACAGTCCACGCATTTCTTCGAAACTATGTATCGAATTGTGAATATTCTTTTTTTAATGCCTTATATTTACTTCAACTTAGGGAAAAGTGCGAAAGAGCACGTCGTATTCCATTGAAAATATTTCGCTGACTTCAAGACAGTGTCAGATTAGAGTTATTTTTGATATTTTGTGAAGAAGTTTCATCAAAATCGGTTCAGTTTTTTTCAAGATATGGAGTAATACGAGTGAAGGCCTGGCTTGATCAGAGCTACGTTTTATTATGATTCTATAATATTATTTCAAGGGCTTGTTTTATACGTATAAATAAGCTCTTTCACTAGTAAAAAAAACTACTTCATAATACACAAAAAAATATGAAATAACTGTAAACTGAAAATATCTTGAAGTCAGCGAAAGAGCACGTCGTATATATTCAATTAAAAATATTATAGCTGACGACATCAAGACAGTGTCAGATTAAGAGTTATTTCATACTCGACACGTATGTATGTAATATTAATTTGACTTGACCGTTATTCGAAGCTTATAGCTATATGAGATAGCAGTCATGTGTTCCCGCTTATACATCTGTCTCTTTCTTCCCTATAGCTTTTTCCTTTTTTCTACTACCTCCCAAGAGTGGGGGCGAGCTGTGTAGCTGTGCGAAACGTTTTCGTTCTTCATTGGCGTCTAAGTTCCCGCTGAGTAAGTTCATGCAAAGAAATACGGTCACGAACATTCTTTGCACATATTACCCTTTTAAATTTTAACTATTTCTTTTTAATGTTATAAGTATTCTTCGGTTTTAGTTTCTAGAAATAGTTAATAATCATAAGTAACTATACCTACTCACATAATTCCTTGAGGAAAGAATTAGAGGTAATGTTGAATCTACCTACATTTATTTTTTCACCAAAATTTAACGGTTGTTTCCCGTTCGTTTTTAGTTTGTGATTCTAACCAGTGAATTCGTTAACATTTTATTTCATTCATTTTTTCATAAGATGGCAGATAACGAAGAGGCTTGTCCGGATCGAGGTCAAGGGCAATCGCAACCATCGACGACACCGGTGCAGCAAGCTAAACGTAGGTCATACTCATCTACATCATCGAGTAGCTCCAGTTCTTGCTCTTCATCCTCCTCTTCGAAATCTAAATCTCGAAGCCGTAAAAGAAATCACCACCGTCAAAAGAAAAGGGGGGGCAAACGATCGCATCGCTCAAACCGTAAGCTAGACGAATTAACTAAACAAGTATCTGACCTACGTGAACAATTAGCGACTGTGAATGGTGGCTATATTTCCGATGCTAGTAGAAATCTTTACCAGGAATGTGATGTGCATTCGCCAGAAACTATACGTAATACTAATAGTGCCCCTGATTGTAGTTTGTTTAATTTTGACGTAGTAACGAAATTGAAGGAACCTTCTGTTCCAAAAACATCTGATGAGCATTTAAAAGAACTTCGCGAAGTGCAATTATTTGATGATATTAACTGGTGTGAGTTAAGATATGCAGATACTCAAAAAATATATAACCATAGCCCGGGTTTTGTCGATTTAGAACCAAATGAGGAAATAAAATCTTATGATACGCTTCGTAACCTCGCCTATGCGGATAAAGCCTATGCAGCATTAACTTTCTGTTTCCTTAAACAACGATCATCATTTGAAAATACCTTGCGAGAACTTTTATCTTGGGCTCAAGGGGAGCAAGCTGTTACATTCGAATGTTTGTCAGAAAAGATAATTTCTGTATTTTCCGAAGGTGACTTTCGTAAATCTTCTGCAGATCTTCTGCAGTTAATATGTGGCCATCGTGCCGAAGTTTTACAGATGCGAAGGGATGGCGTAATTAATCGTGTGCGCGATCCGCTGATGAAGTCAATCCTCCGAAAAATACCACCATCGTGCAGAAACCTGTTCAGTGCTGAGGCGTTCACAACTGCCATTGAAAAAGCTGGAGGAGTCCGAAAAGTTTTCTGGCCGCTGGAAAAGCGTCCTACTACCTCCAAAGTGTCCGCCTCGCAGGCTGGACCTAAAACAAACAGCTTCCCCTCGCAGGGGAGAGCACAATATTACCAGCCCTCGCAGGGCTTGAATTGGAACTCCTGCTCACATACGAGTAATATGCCTAATGCTCCATGCTGCAACAGACCTATGCCACCCTCGCAGGGTGTTTGCAATCACAGTGGCCCCTCGCAGGGGTACAATAACACACGTGCTGCAGCAGGCTCACATAGTAATGACTTTTTTCGATCCCGTGCTTCACGACCGAAGCCTAAGCAGCAGGAAAGCTACAACCATAGTCGTAAACGCACCTCAACTCCCCCAAAATTCAAGGGTAACAAGAGGCGTAAGTATTGACTTACAAGCCTTCACTGCCGGTCGCCTTGCACATTTTTGCAACAATTGGGAGTCAATGGGAGCACCAGCGTTCATTTTAAAAATAATTCAAGGGTATCGCATACCTTTTCGTCAAAAGCCTCCCCTCATTTATCCCAATCTCAGGCGGTCGAACTATCAAACACAAGAGTCATCAGAAATGACAAATGTAATAAATCATTTGATGGAACAGGGAGTCCTCAATGCTGCTCAAATGTCTCCAAGCTTTCTGTCAACGATATTTCTTGTCCCCAAGAGCGACGGCTCTGCACGACCCATATTCAACCTAAAAGCTTTGA
This sequence comes from Polyploca ridens, assembly GCA_951394255.1. Taxonomy (NCBI): domain Eukaryota; kingdom Metazoa; phylum Arthropoda; class Insecta; order Lepidoptera; family Drepanidae; genus Polyploca; species Polyploca ridens. The sequence goes on from OX596258.1 coordinate 2,221,381, forward strand.
ACGAATATCTTCACACAGAGAAATTCAGACTTATAAATGTCCTGCGGCTTCCAGATTTTCTTCAGAAACAAGATTGGCTATGCAAAATAGACCTTTCTCAGGCCTATTTTCTTTTAAAAATCAGCCGCAGCCACAGGAGATTTCTAAGGCTAATTTACAAAGGCAAGCTTCTCGAAATGACATGTCTTCCTTTCGGATTAAGTACAGCACCAAAGACGTTTGCTGCTCTCACGAATTGGGTCGCACAATGCCTGAGAGAGAAAGGGATCAGAGTAATCATGTTTTTAGACGATTTTCTGCTAGCTCATCAGGACCCCGAAATGCTTCAGAGGCACGTGAAGTCGACTTTAGAAATTCTAGGATTTCTAGGATGGCTAGTAAATTTCGAAAAATCTGTCATTGTACCCCAGAGGCGGCTGATATATCTTGGGATAGAATGGGACCCTTGGTCAAATCAAAAGGGCCTTCCGGACGAGAAGGTACAACATTTAACCAGCAAACTAACGCTGATGCTACAGGAAGGTGCCACTACATTGAAAAATCTGCAAAGTGTAGTCGGACTACTAAATTTTGCAAGTTTTGTTGTGCCAATGGGCCGTTTAAATTTCCGATCATTACTGAATTTTTCAAATGCCCTTCTCAAAGCAAAGGCAAATACACTACATCTACTGCCGCCTCCTGCCGTAGACAATCTGAAATGGTGGATAGCCAACTGCCGCAATTTGACCCAAATTCATGTTTCACCTCCATCTCACTTTCTAACCACAGATGCCTCAAATCTAGCATGGGGCGCTCAACTGGACAATGTCCCCATCTCGGGCGAATGGTCTCCCCAGGAGCAAACACTTCATTGCAACCAGAAGGAGCTGTTAGCTATCTTAAAAGTTTTAGAAGGACACGCTCTGCTCCTGAGGTGTTCCACTGTTCTTATCCAATGCGACAACAAGACAGCAGTCGCTTACCTAAGAAATCAGGGAGGCACCAAGTCGAGTCCTCTGCTAGATCTGACGTATCAAATATTTCACATTATAGATCACAATCATATAGAAATCAAAGTTTTTCATATCCCGGGACGATACAACAGTCACGCGGATCACTTATCACGCTTACGTCAGCCTCCCGAGTGGCACCTACAGACCGTTGCCACAAAAAAGGTATTTATGAAATGGGGAACTCCTTTTGTGGATCTTTTCGCATCGAAACGGGCTCATGTGGTTGCGAACTATGTAACGTTAGATATTATGGACAATCAGGCTCTGTTTCACGATGCCTTCTCCCAGCAATGGAACTTTCAACTCGCATGGGTGTTCCCACCACCATTCCTCGTACCCAAAGTTCTGGCACACCTCAACCAAGCGAGAGGAACTTACCTTCTAGTAGTGCCCAGGTGGAACAGGGTCTTTTGGAGGGCAGACCTAAAGTCTCGAGCTCTAGCTCCGCCATTCAGCATATGGAACCTGAGCAAAGTTCTGTTGGATATGTCGACCGGCCAGCCACCTCCCAATGTCCAGGAGATAGAACTAGAGGTGTGGAGATGTGGGGGTGGTCTAGGGATGTAGAAGGTTGGAATGAGGATCAACAGAAATTATTGAAATCATCATGGCGTCCTTCTACCCGCAAAACATACGATGTTGCTTGGAAAAAATGGATCCTTTGGTGTAATGATTACAAGATAAACTGTAAAAAACCAACAGGAGCGGAGTTAGCACGGTTTCTAGCAGATTTATACTTAGTTCATGGCCTATCATATAACAGTATATTATTGTACAAGTCTGTAGTGTCTACACTTTGCTGTGCAGATACGTCAAGTGCTTTAAGTTCACACTCCTTAGTAAAACACGTTTTAAAGGCCATTGCTCTTAAAAAGCCTATCCAAATGAAACCACCTATATGGGATGTTGAAAGCCTGGTATCTTATCTCCAAAAATACACAGTAGATGAGCGCAACATTTTTCATGTGTCCAGACATACAGCGATACTTTTACTTCTGTGCTCTGGTAGGAGAATACACGATTTGACCCTACTAAGTACTGATTCAGATCATTGTATTAAGACTCTGAATGCAATGATTTTATGGCCTATGTTTGGTTCTAAAACTGATTCGCAAGACTATAGACAATCAGGGTGGAAATTGTCGACTAATACTCAATCACAAAAATTAGACCCAATTTTTTGGATAAATAAGTTAATTTGTATGTCAAGCGTAAGACGCAAAGAAGCGCGTTGTTATAATTTGTTTATTTCGTTTAGAGGTGTCCCTAAGCCAGCTTCAAGAGCTATAATCGCTGGTTGGATTAAATCTCTTTTAATAGAAGCAAACATAACCGCCTCACCGGGCAGTGTCCGCTCTGCTGTGGCGTCAAAAAGTTGGTTAAACAATTGTCCTCTTGATGAGATACTTGAAAGAGGTAATTGGCGTTCTGGAAACACATTCAGGCAATTTTATAGGCGTGAAGTAATGTCTGCTACTACTACTAAGAATATTTCTAATTTATTTACTCCTATACAATGATTCCTGTTTTTATTGTTATGATTTATTGAATAACCTTGCAGTGATTTTAAATATTTAGTTTTGTTGCTATCAATCATTTTACAATTATTATAGCACATTATGTTAAATTATTGTGATAAGTATCAATATTATCTTTGATTAAACTTATATTACATTGTAAACTACTGAAATATTTTATTTTATTCCATTTCTAATAAAACTCATTTTTCAATCTAAAATAAAGTAGGTAGGATACCTATATTAATAAGCACCTACCTACTTCACAAATGTGGAAAATTATTCTCATAATTTGTTGAAATAGTTCACATTGGCGTCCGGTTTTTTTCTACCACCAGGCGATAACAAACACGTCTCATATAGCTATAAGCTTCGAATAACGGTCAAGTCAAATTAATAGAAGCGTTTTACCTACCAATAAAACGCATATTAATTTACTTACCTTATTCGAAGCTTATAGATAATTTCTGCCTGGTTCATATCGAATCGACGCAATGAAGAACGAAAACGTTTCGCACAGCTACACAGCTCGCCCCCACTCTTGGGAGGTAGTAGAAAAAAGGAAAAAGCTATAGGGAAGAAAGAGACAGATGTATAAGCGGGAACACATGACTGCTATCTCATATAGCTATAAGCTTCGAATAAGGTAAGTAAATTAATATGCGTTTTATTGGTAGGTAAAACGCTTCTATTATTGGAACTGCACAATATTCACATATGATAATCTATTAGGACTTCCAAACAAATATACAAAATTTCATAGGTGTTTGTATGTATGTATGTGTATGTATGTTATGTATGTATGTTTGTCCACGCATATCTCCGAAGATATTAATCGGATTGTAACCATTATTTTTTTAATTGGTTTATATTTACTTCAACTTAGGGAACAGTGTAAGTTTCATCGAAATCGGTTCAGTGGTTTTCAAGATATGGACAAATATGTGTGACGGCCTGGCTTATTGATACGAGCTACGGGTGTGGTGTCAAAGGAAAAACATCTCAAAACCTGGGGCAAATTATAGTGCATTTAAGAAAAACTAAAAATGACGAATTAAAAAAGTAATTAAAAAAAATTAAATGGACTTGAAATGGACTGACAGTGTCAGATTAGAGTTATTTCATTCTTTTTAGTGTATTTGGAAGTCGATTAAATTTTTTGAAATTACTTTTTTTTGTGTATTTTGAAGTCGATTTAGTTTTTTTAAATTATTTTTTTATTTCAATTACCAACTTTTTTATTTCGTATTATCTAGAATTTGACCAAGCTCAAGCCAAGCCGCCGCACGTATTATATTTCCATATCTTGAAAACAACTGAACCGATTTTAATAAAACTCTCACTGAGTTGAAGTAAATGTAAACCAATAAAAAAATGTCACAATCCAATTAATAGTTTCAGAGAAATGCGTGGACAAACATACACCTATGAAATTTTGTTATTTTCAAAGGAAGTTTCATCAAAATCAGTTCAGTAGTTTTTAAGATATGGAATAATAAGTGTGTCGGGCTGGCTTATTGATACGAGCTATGGGCGTTGGTTGTGTCAAAGGGAAAATATCTGAAAACTTTGATCAAATCCTCGTAAATGTAAGAAAAAAAAATTACAAGTCGATTTTAAATAAATATACCAGCCAAGTGAGAGTCAGACTCACACACAGAGGGATCCGTACAATATTAAATAACTTGTTGCTATGACAAAAAAAAGATGTTTCTTGTATGAGCGGCCCCTTCAATTTTTCTTTTTCATTTTTATTATTTTTTGTTATAGCGGCCATAGAAATACATATTCTCTGAAAATTTCAGATGTCTACCTATTACCGTTCATGAGATACAGCCCACTGACAGACAGACGGACGGACGGATAGCGGAGCCTTGTTTGGCACCCTTCGGGTACGAAACTAAAAAGTATAGTCACAATCCCGAGAAATGCGTTGATAAATATACATACTTACAACCATACATACACCTATAAAATGTTGTATATTTGTTTGGAAGTCCTAATAGATTTATCATTTGAATATATTGCAGTCCAATAATACATACATACGTATTGAATTGATAATCTCTTTTTTTAAGTCAATTAAAAATAGATATTTTGTGGAGTTATTTTGAAAAAGGTTACTAAATATTAGATATTATGATAACCTTTGAACGATCACATTTCATGTTCTTTAATCCTTCATCACTCAAAAGTATAAAAAGGAACAATCTTGGTTAGGGCACACTATACCTTACATGTAGGTTACCAAAGACGTTATACTATATCGATATTGACGAACAACACTAGAGCAGGGGGCCAAGTCTGCTAAAATGTCATTCCGACACGATTCAATTGCAATTCAATTATCATTGAGCCGATGTGCGCAGTCTACTTATTCATAATGGTCTCTTATTAGCGCTAGTTCTTATTAGCGCTTAGAGATGCCGCCGCCCCGCCCGACAACGCGCCGCCGACGCGCTTCTATGCTATGTATACGCGACGCCACCGCACTTCAGCCGCGCCGCCGCCGCACCGCCGCCGCTTGATTAAAGTATTCTATACAGTTATCAGTAATACATTGCTAGCTACGGAGATCACACGTGTTGCACGTTCGTTGGCGGCTGGCAATGGAATAACTCAATTAAAGAATGGCGGACAACGTTGCGGTAGCGGCGCGGTGGCGGCGCGCGGCTGTGCGGCGGCGCCGCGTATGCATAGCGAGGCTTATTACACTATTCGATATCAAGACAGTCTTACTAAGATTCAGCAAAGTGTAATAAGAGTAAGCAAGGTAGTCTGTCTAATTAGACCGACCGAATGGGTTCGGCCGTGCTTGCTTGCTTGCTTGCTGAATAACGCGTAGTGTAATAAGACTTAGCACGCGAGACCGTTCAGTCGGCGCGCGGCGGCGGCAGAGTGAAGTTCTCGGGTAAAGTCCGTGTTTGTTTGTTGTGGCGTGCACAATGGCTTGTTCAAAAGAAAAGGATGTGATTTTTAATGTTATTGATGTGTATACCGTGACATGCCATATTTATAGCATATAAAACTTTTTAACAAAAAAATTAAACCACCGAAAAAACTGAAAAGCAAAAAATTATGTTGAATATTTTTTTTTTTTTTTTTTACTATTTATAGGCCTGTGTTTGACCGCAATCTCACCATGGTAAGTGATGATGCGGCCGAAGGTGGTAAGCACACAAAGCCTAGAAGGAACTGGCTCTCAAGTGCAGCTATCGGAACACACCGAAAGGTGCTTGGCGACAGATTTTCAACTTGAGGGTGGTAGCCAGCCAGGCGGGTACTACAAAGTACCCTACCACCGTGCTATGGTTTCCTCACGATGTTTTCCTTCACCGAAACCTCAAGCACATTGTAGGATTCGAACCCGGGACCTTCGTCTCGGTATCCGACGTCACTACCACTGAGCTATCATCGCCTTAAAATAACTTAAATTTATTACATAACTTGAATTTTATAAGGTTTTGCAGTCGGGGATAAACCAATAACCTACGTAGGTATGTATTTTTTGTGATATTTGTTTATTTATCTCCGACTGCAAAACATTATAAAATTCAAGTTATACTTATTCAATATTATTTTTTGCTTTTCAGTTTTTTCGGTGGTTTAATTTTTTTGTTAAAAGTTTTATTTTATCATTTTTTTGTGTATATAATCTACTAATTACTACATACTTAATTTTTGATATCTTTTGATGTAATACACAACTCAGCATTAAAATCTGTGAGTGAACAATAGATCACCCCTATTTTCCCACCCTTAGGGTAGGTTTTTTGTATCCTTTATATGGGACCAACTTCGAGGTATACTCTATCCAATAAAAAAAGAATTATCAAAATCTGACTACTCTATAAAAAGTTATGCGTGATCATACCTAAAAATTACAGTTTAAAAAAACTAAAAAAACACGCTTTAAAAAGCCCTGCACTAAAAAGTGTTAAATAATTATAAAATTGAACCTAAATATATTCTCTGTCTATCCCGTAAGGGCCTAAATGTAAGCAATTTTTGTAATTAAGTTCAATATTTGAATGAAAAGTGTGTGGCGCTTTTCATTTTGTAATTTACGATATTTCTTCATGATAATGATAATGCTTAGAAATTCTATTGGGTTACAAGGAAAAGCGCCCCACGCTTTTCATTCAAATATTGAACTTAATTACAAAAATTGCTTACATTTAGGCCCTTACGGGATAGACAGAGAATATATTTAGGTTCAATTTTATAATTATTTAACACTTTTTAGTGCAGGGCTTTTTAAAGCGTGTTTTTTTAGTTTTTTTAAACTGTAATTTATTTTTTATTTTTTAGTCAACATAAATTATTCATACCATTTTATTATGTTACTTATACCATATTTTCACCCAATATCAATTTATTTCACATTTATAATGAGTATTTAGCTTCAGTGCCTACTCTTTGACTCCACCAACAGACTCAGAAAACCATATTTGGCCAAAATGCACATAATACGATTACAATACGCCCAAACACGCCTAGGAAACGTTGGTCCGTTATGGAGTTCCAGTGCCTACCCTCCTACTCCATCATCAGACCCTGAAAACTATACATGGTCCAAGTTCATCTCACGACAATTCTAACAAACCCAAACACGGCTAGTATACGATGCTCCACTATGGAGTTCCAGTGCTTACTCTCCTACTCCATCATCAGACCCTGAAAACCATACATGGTCAAAGTTCATCTCAAGATAATTCCAACAAGCCCAAACACGGCTAGTATACGATGCTCCAATATGGAGTTCCAGTGCTTACTCTCCTACTCCATCATCAGACCTTGAAAACCATACATGGTCAAAGTTCATTTCATGACAATTCCAACAAGCCCAAACACGGCTACGAAACGTTGCTCCGTTATGGAGTTCCAGTGCTTACTCTCCTACTCCATCATCAGACCCTGAAAACCATACATGGTCAAAGTTCATTTCATGACAATTCCAAAAAGACCAAACACGGCTAGGAAACGTTGCTCCGTTATGGAGTTCCAGTGCCTACCTTCCGGATACATCATCAGATCAGCTCGATGGTACCAAATTATTGGATTGTCATCGGTACTTGATAAGTGTGCAAAATTTCAGTTTAATCTGACGTCTGGAAGTCGATGAAAATTACGTTCGAAGATTCCTTTACATACATTCATACATACATACAGGTGAAGCTAATAAAAGCGTGTTAAAAAAAAATATACGCGTCGACTTGTAAAACTCCTCCGTTTTTTCGTCGGTTAAAAAGTCACAAAAATACTTCTTAACCTTCTTCACCCATATTTTACTTTTTAATTTTGTATTCAAACCAATAGTCGCGGCAAGAACTATGGCGATTTTCTGGTGCTTCGAAAGTCATCCCATGACACCGCGACAACCGTCACCGGCTGCGTCCGCCTTGCAAATGAGTTAGCATGCGATATTCAGCAAGGTGTAATAGCGAGCCTGTCTAATTAGATTTTAGACAGTCTTACTAAGACTGGCTTGATATCGAATAGTGTAATAAGGCCTATAGAAGTGCGTCGGCGGTGCGGCGGCGCTACAGATGTAAAAATCCCGGAATTATACGTATAAAACCAAATGACCTTCGAATCATTCTTGAATTATTCTGAATTATACTCTCCTACAAAAATAAACATACTTTATTTTACACTTTGTGAAAACACAATTTGAAGTTTGATTTAATATTCAAATCAATATAAAGTAGCTAAATTACTATTAAAACTAATAAAAGTATGTAAACTGATAACCACCACCTACTGTTTTGTTTCGCTTACTCCTATTACAAACCACACGCGCAAAAAAACGACAGAAATTCAGTGCAATTCCACCGCATGAAAGAAAGAGACCGCTATATGTCTTGAATGCAGCCGAGCAGCCGCTGCCGCCCGCTTTGAAGAATCGTTATACGATTTTTTCTTAAATATTAAATTCTTAATAATATTTAACTGTATAGTGAAATTATCCGTTTTAAAAAATCTGTCTAGAGAATTTCGATTTTAATTGTGACTTTCTGACTGCTAACAGTAGGCAACACTTTGGTGAACCGTCGCATACGTACACAAAACTCATACACTCACGCGGCGCGAGAGTGTGCATTTGGCATTTTTCGGAATGATTCGGCGCCCAGCGGAATGATACCATATTTTACGAAATAAAACGATGTGAATTATACCATTTAAAACATTGAAAACAAAAAAGTGATTATCAACACAGTTTTAATAATAAAGTGCTTATTTACAGGTAGCATAGGCAGGTTACTTAACTAAAATTCACGGAAACCTTCAAATCACATGATACCTACCATACTTGAAGGTAAAAACTCTATAATTGCCCTTTAAATGCCTCAAAAAATAAAAGAAAATAGTTTTTATTATAAAAATCTCAGTTTTTAACTCTAAAGGAATTAAACGGCATTTTATGGAATAATACGGAATCATTCCATATTTGGAGAATAATTCCAATCGGAATGATTCGAATTATTCCGGGCTCACATCTATAGGCGGCGCGGCGGCGGTATCGTGTACAGGAGCGCTTAGTGTTGTGATGGATAGTAGTAGAGTTGCCATAAAAACAACTCATTTCCGTAAGTATTTATTCAAATAATTATTTAAATAGTTTGAACTCATAATTACGTAGATACCACCATAACATTTTAAATTATTTACAGATACACAATAAATAATAAATCTAAATTATCCATACTTAATATTATAAATGCGAAAGCAACTCTGTTTGTTACTTTTTCTCGACTAAACGGCTGAACGTAGGTATGTAGTACTGAATTACATTATAAGTACAATGATATTATAATAAAAAGAGGTAGATATCGCATTAACGCACGCTAATTGTTGCAGACAAATTCAGACAATTGTCGTAATTTTGCTTAGCGGCTACATATAGCTATCTCTCTCTGTACCATACGTTCCGTATTATCTATCGCATTCACCTAATTCAACAATAACTGAACGCCGCTTAGTATGAGGGTAGCATATCTCTATTATAATATCATTGTATAAGTACGTAATGAAAGGGGTACGAACATTTTTGTATGGGAGCTGGCATAGCCATCCGCCGCCATTTTGATTTTTTTTCAATGTCGCGGCGCACGGTCTAAGTGGCATATTTGGGTAGAGGACACTTATATACAAGTCTGCTATTACAATTGTGTTCCAATGAACTTTCAGTGGTGTCAAAATTGTGACATTTTACAGTTTTGGTAGTCTGCTAACACAATCGCGTCAGAATGGCGGCATAATGACGGCATATAGTAATCTGTGGTCCCATAATTGCTTTCCGATGATTTTCCACTGAAACTTCAATCTTTGTCAGTTTTGACAGTTTTTGTACATTTTTTCGGTAAAAGTTTGGTATTCTGCTATTTCCGTAAATATCAATGGTCTCATAATTGCTCGATAGATCCGCCATTCAATAATTCTTTAGACAGATCACTTGAAAATATTTTTATCATTATGAGACGATTGTGCGGCCATTGCATTTTTGACATTTGGAGGAGTATAGTTTAGTAGTAGTTGAACATTGAAACAAATATGAGTTCTATACTGAGATGGCAAGTTTTGGAGATGGCTGGCCGTATTGAAGCTTAAGGGCTATATCATAACCCGGGGAATCTCATTGCCAAAGGCGATAGAACCTTCCAGGTTACGATAATATATTATCGACTACTACGCGACACTTCTTTGACTGTATATGTATTTGTCCAACCCTCTCCTCCCTCAACCCTGCCCGAATACAGGCGATAGAGACAACTGCAGCTTGGATCGATTATACCTACCTATTTAAAATTGACGAAATCGCTATTTCGTAATCCCCAGTTTCCTCCTCCAATACTAAATCGATTTTAATTTTTTTTTCAAGAATAGTAATAAGAAGGGCTTTGGCTATGTCGGTCGGTTTTCCTTTTGTTTTTTATATTCGTCAAATAAGGGCAGTTAAAAATGGTAAGGTTTTGTGATTTTAGAAGATTTTTAGTTTTTATAATAATTAATTTATGGAGAAAAACGAAACCGAGGAACATACAGTGGCACCTACAGATTGCATGGTAAAATAATCATTGCTCTAGTGTCATTATCCAAGAGGAAACTGAGGATTACGTTTGTATGGAACAAACGCCACCAGCATATCCTCTTTAATTTTCCGATGAGATTAAATTAAAAGTTGGTGTGATTATATTTTTATAGTTATTATAAACACAGGTAAATAATTGCAGGATTGTTTTAATAGAGTATTAAATGACCTTCCTGTTCAGTGCTAGATGGTACAGTTATTTATTTGCAGGGAAACACTGGAGCGAAGTCTAAATATTCCAGAACATGACATATTTCTAAGTATATTTCGTCTTTTGACCCGATTTCCTTATTAACTACTGAATGGGTTTTCCTACTACGCGGTTATTAATAGAAATTGAACTTTGAATTTGACTACATTTTTCTAGAATGATGTCATTAAATTTAGGCCCTGGATACTAATACAGTATGTGTGTGTGTGTTTATAGATGTAATGCAATATAATATTATTTCAAAGATATCCATCCGATCCACACGAACATGTCTGTTTCTCCCGAGGCTAGACTACAGATGTAAAAATCCCGGAATTATACGTATAAAACCAAATGACCTTCGAATCATTCTTGAATTATTCTGAATTATACTCTCCTACAAAAATAAACATACTTTATTTTACACTTTGTGAAAACACAATTTGAAGTTTGATTTAATATTCAAATCAATATAAAGTAGCTAAATTACTATTAAAACTAATAAAAGTATGTAAACTGATAACCACCACCTACTGTTTTGTTTCGCTTACTCCTATTACAAACCACACGCGCAAAAAAACGACAGAAATTCAGTGCAATTCCACCGCATGAAAGAAAGAGACCGCTATATGTCTTGAATGCAGCCGAGCAGCCGCTGCCGCCCGCTTTGAAGAATCGTTATACGATTTTTTCTTAAATATTAAATTCTTAATAATATTTAACTGTACAGTGAAATTATCCGTTTTAAAAAATCTGTCTAGAGAATTTCGATTTTAATTGTGACTTTCTGACTGCTAACAGTAGGCAACACTTTGGTGAACCGTCGCATACGTACACAAAACTCATACACTCACGCGGCGCGAGAGTGTGCATTTGGCATTTTTCGGAATGATTCGGCGCCCAGCGGAATGATACCATATTTTACGAAATAAAACGATGTGAATTATACCATTTAAAACATTGAAAACAAAAAAGTGATTATCAACACAGTTTTAATAATAAAGTGCTTATTTACAGGTAGCATAGGCAGGTTACTTAACTAAAATTCACGGAAACCTTCAAATCACATGATACCTACCATACTTGAAGGTAAAAACTCTATAATTGCCCTTTAAATGCCTCAAAAAATAAAAGAAAATAGTTTTTATTATAAAAATCTCAGTTTTTAACTCTAAAGGAATTAAACGGCATTTTATGGAATAATACGGAATCATTCCATATTTGGAGAATAATTCCAATCGGAATGATTCGAATTATTCCGGGCTCACATCTATAGGCTAGACGGCTGGATATAAAAAAGTATCGGTACTGTAATAACAACTAGAATAATATAATAAAGCGGGAGAGACGGCAAATTTCTGGAACTACCAATAGGATCGGAAAAAATATTTCACTGATAGTAAGCTACAGTATCCCAGAGTGTTATAGGTTTGTTTTATTACTTTTTATCCCGGAAACGCGGGTGAAACCGCGGGCGACAGCTAGTAGAAGAATTATGTAGTATATTAGTTATCTTGTTTCCATAGTTGATACAAGTTTAGCTAAGTTTGGGATCAGTTGACTGATGCAAATGATTGTTACTTTTTAACCGACTTCAAAAAAAGGAGGAGGTTCTCAATTCGAATTTATGTTTGTTACCTCATAACTCCGTCATTTACTAACCGATTTGGAAAATTCTTTTTTTATTTGAAAGGGTACGCTTCCCGTTTGGTCCCATTGTCATCAGATCAGGATTTGATTACTTCTTAGTGTACTTTGAAGTCGGTTTAAGGTTTTTGTAAAACAGTCCAATTATGTGCTTTTGTTTTCAATTTCAACCACGCCCAAATGGCAGTTTTTTTGGGTTTCGTACCCTATTACTAAGACTCCGCTGTCCGTCCGTCCGTCCGTCCTCCGTCCGTCCGTCCGTCCGTCTGTCTGTCAGTGAGCTGCAATTTTCAGAGACTATGTATTTCTATTGCCGCTATGACAACAAATAATAAAAATGAAATAATATAATAAACTAGCGGTCTGCTAAGCGGTTAAAAGCGGGTATAAGCTAGCGGTTTATTATTTAGCGGTTTCACCCGCGTACGCTTTCATCATATCATTTTTCAAAAATAAAAGTATCTAAGTTACTCCTTATAACATCAGCTATGAACCGGAACAGACAGACAAAAATGTTTAAAAGTTCAATCCAATTTTATTCAAAAAAAGTTGAACTCACACATAAGCTTGGTGCAATGCAATACTCTTAAAAACTGGAATAGAAGAACATTTAAATCAAAAGCACTAAGGAGTATTGCTATCAACTTCGATGTAAATCACCCCGAAAAATCAAACAAAACCGATATTATACACTAACAAATAAAACTCAAAGAATTTTATATATTATACAACAAATGAAAAAGAAATAAAATTAACTACACTCAAAATATTTTAATTAAATAGTGAAAATGAACTTCCAAACAAATTATACAGCAATCGCAAATATTCACTAGTAGGTAATCTAAGAGATTTCCAAGCAAAATCAAGGCATAAGGTAAGTTTTTCAAAAGGTTTTTCATTCAAATATGCAAGACCAAAAAAGAATTTAAGTTTCGAATTGTAATCCGATTTAAATATTCTTTTATATTTGACATTCCAATTTTAAAGCCAAGATGATGCATTGCACCAAGTATTTTGAATAAAATCGGCTCAGATTACAGAACAAAAGGCAGATAGAGCGCGCGAAACACGGGAGTGAGGCCAAAAAAACCACAAAGTTTATTTAAACGAAAGTGTTTTTCGTTAAATAAAGTTTTTTAAACAAAGCAAATACAAATTCAAAAGCGAATACCAGGCCCCTATTTCACCAAGCTGATAGGTGACAGGTGATCTGTGACAATTTACAGGTGACAGGTTCTAGGCGACAATTCTACAAATTCGCATTAGATTACTAAGGAAATGCGAAAAGTTGTCAAAAAAATCGTTTCATAAACATTTATTGTTTGATATAATGTTTAGATTTATCTACAATTGTATTATATTATTGTTAGTATAATATTGTTTTACAATGACAGGCATGACAGGCAACTTTTTATGTTATGAAACAATGTTAATTTTTTACAACTCTACATATTTGTAGATTTGTCGGAAATAATTGACATGGGGCAAGAGCTGTGTCGGCTTCCTCGTTTTGTCGTGTTTTTGTTGTGATCATTTCAAATTGGCTCTTTGCGAAAGCAGTAAATAGGTAGGTAGTGGTGGCGATAATAGTTTCAATGAGTTCTCAAACTATAAAGAACGAACATTTAAAGAAAATCAGATTACCTAGCGAATCTTTTTTATTAATTTATCTTTTTGGTTATTCATGATAAATATGATAATTATTATATTTAATTTGAAACGCTTGTAGTAAGTGCCATGTAATTATTTATGTATTTATTTAATAGTGTAATTTAATTCAAATTAAAAATATGTTAGAGAATAGCCCGTTGAAAATAAAATAAAACCAACAAAACAACTATGTAGCAGCAAAAAATATATAAGTATGTGTGGAAATTGGTGATCTTATGGCCGATTTCTATAATTTATGTACCGTTATCGGTTACAATTAAGACTCTTATATCTTTACTAATAATGAAGCAAAGACCTCAAAGCTTTGCATAGCAACCCTCCCATATGGAAGTAGCTATCACGGGTAAAATATGGCCAGTTTGGCAATAAAAAACCTACCATTGGTAAGCAAAACGATTCGTTTTTGTTGCTAGAAACCGGGCATTAGTTAGCCCTACGAACGGCGAGATGTGAGAATTGTAATTTTTCAATACATAACGCCTGTCATCATATGTTGACATATGGTATAGGTTTATGAAACAATAATTATCGTGACATATCGGCAATTGCCATATTTTCATGACAATTGTCGCACCTGTCCGTCTGGTGAAATAGGGGCCAGGTATGTGTTTTACAATTTGTATTTGCTTTTTTGGCCTCACACCCGTGTTCCGAGCGCCCCATCTGCCTTATTCTGTAATCTGTGAAATTCGGATTAAGTTTTCAAACGTTTGTCAAAATAAAATGTAATTTAAATCAAAAGTACTAAGGAGTATTGATATCAATTTCGATGCACCTAAAATAACCGTTTGCGAGTCCGACTCGCACTTGGCTGTTTTTTTTTCTATGGATTGGCTCATGTTTCCATAAATTCAAATTATTTTACTTTTTCTGATAGGGCATAATCTCAGCGTTGGAGGGTTTTCATTTGTACCATTATTTACAGGACACCCTGTATGAATAGGTACAAAAATATATATTGAGTTATGAAGAGCATGTATGCATTCGCGGCGAGCCAGTCAGTGTGATCAGTGTACCCAAGAGTGAACCCGAGCTAGTGCCAACATGAAGGCTTGTTTCGTCTGTGTGTTCATCATCGCGTGTTTCGGAATTGTGTATTCGGAAAGAAGTATGTTAATTAACTAACTTATGCTTATTTAGGGTTTCGTAACCAAAGGGTGCCAAAGGTATTACTAACAAGAAAACGGCAAGGGCATGCAAGGGTGTGTGGGGTATTCAAATCAAAGTGAGGTTTGGTGTGTAGTTAGTACTTGTATATATTATAAATTAATGAACTTCCTCTTAAGAGATGAATGTATAGGTCATTAGTAATCAAAAAATAATATAAGAAAAATAATACGAGGGAAAAAAAACTTCTTTGACTTGTGTCTCTATGCAAGTCAAAGAAGTTTTTTTTTATTCCCACATATTATTTTTCTGATATATTTCTTTATTACTAATGACCTATACATTCATCTCTTAAGAGGAAGTTCATTAATTTATTAGGACCTTAAATATACAGGCTGTTTTTTTGGTCAGCGACAAGCGACCCAGGAGCGGTAGTACAAAATATACATTTTCCAAAAATAGACTTATTTCCATTAAATACTGTAAATGCGTTGAGAAATACCTTTTTCAATTTGAAATAAAATTGACTCAATGTATGGTCACTAGCTACGTGCACTGACTAGAGCTAAGCGCAAGCCGCCATCGCCCCACCCCTTTACTCCCTCGCATTCCCGTTGAGTATTACGTCTATCTTTTAGCTTATTACATGATTTTCAAAATACTTTTATTTTTAATTTTATTATTATAAAAAAATAAAGTATTTTTTTAGCACCAGTATCAGTTGTATTATCGACCCTGAGTCGCTTGTCGCTGACCAAAACAACAACCTGTATATATATATAGTATACTGAGTATACTGACGTATTTAGTACCTAAGTGTATATGTGGCGAGCACACTTGGTCTGACCTACTAAAAACCTTAGAGTGGACTGTATGAGATTAACGACGAAAACATAGACTACCGGCTGGACGAAGTCACTCAGGACGCGACCAGATCCGGGCGAATCAGGAGAGAGACGGGGACGGAGTAGCAACACGAAGGGGGGCGGGGCGAGGGGTGCGGGGGGTGCGCGGTGATGCGCGTAGCAAGAGCAGACGAGGTGCGCGGGACGCGCGGGACTTTTCGGGACTTTTCGGGACTTTTCGGGACTTTTCGGGACACGCAGGAAAGTGCCCAAAACGTGGGCGAAACGTGTGGGACCTACTTGGGACACGATCGGGACACTTAGTACGAATTCGGGACACTTTCGGGACACGTGAAATAAGCGCGGGACACACGGAACGTGTACAGGACGTGATCAAGACACGATCGGGACACGTAGAACGAATTCGGGACACTTAGACGAATTCGGGACAATTTCGGGACACGTGGAACGCGCGCGGGACACACGGGACGTGTGCGGGACGTGATCGGGACACGGTCGGGACACGTGTGATGTAATCGAGACACGATCGGGACACGTGAGAAGTGCCCGGGACACGATTAAAATACGAGCCGGACACGTAGGACGTGTCCGGGACGCGGGCGCTGCACAAAAGGGCGCGCGGGGGGGGGGGGGGCGCAGAAGGCGCGGGACACGCGAGACGCGGGCGCTGCTCAAAAGGCGCGCAAGGGACGGCGCAGAAAGCGCGGGGTGCGCTTAACGCGCAAGGGGGGGGGGGGGGCGACGAATACTCTCGGCGGGGTACAGGAGGTACCCGGTCGGCGGGGCGCTTGAATGCCCAATTCACGCTGGTACTCGTTGGGGCTCTTGCTTGCCCGTAGATATCAGCTGCAGTCGGTGGGGCTCTTCTTTTGCCCAAGGATTCCCAAACCACCCAATAAAAACAGCCAATTCTTCTTATATTTCTTCCTTTTATTTCTTCCTTTTTCTTCTTATTGTTTTCTTGAGGGCTGCTGCCGTGGGAATGCCATTCCGCATAAGGACATCTCACGACCCCTTGCGGGGGCGGGGAATCAATTGCGGGGCCGGATGGCCCCTATGTTGAGAACTTGAGATTCGCCACATGTGAAAACATGCGGGGCGTTGGGTGCGGTTTATAAACCTCTTGAGGTGCTGCTGTGATGGCAGCTGTGGTGTTCATCATATTGTCTCCCTCTGCCGCTTATCTAGCCTGCCTGGGTGTATAAAGCCCGGCTAGCGACCAGCGGTGGGGAGGCGATGAAGCATGGGAAGATGTGGAAACTGATAAGATGTAGATTCAGGAAGGCGGGGCCGCTATAAGTTCCCGCGCGTAGGCCTTGCCCTCCGGCGGCCGGCAGTGCAGCGGAGCCAAGTTCTGCACGTGTGGCAGAGTTGACGAGTCGGCGCGCCGGAACATCTTCGTGGCGAGGCGGATGATGAAGTCGTTTATGCTCTCGACTTTGAGGTCACGTGCGATCACATCGTTTCTCACGTACCAGTTGGCAGCGACGATGGTGCGCAGCGAGATGTTCTGCTGGATTTGGAGGCGTTTTCTCTGGAACGGCGTGAGTAACGAGTACCACGCCGGAGCTGCGTACGTGAGCCGGGATCGCACGTAACTCTTGTATATCCCTAGTTTGGTTCTTAGGGGCAGGCTGCGTGCCGAGAGCACGGGGCGGAGGAGGGCGCGGGAGGCGCGGACGGTGTTTACCACCTTGTCCACATGCTTCACCATGGATAATCTACGGTCAATTATGACCCCGAGGTAGCTCGCAGTCGGCGACCAATCTATGGTTTCCCCCTGCATCTTGAGTTTAGGCGGCAAAACGTGACGAGGTCCGACGTAAACAGCCTGCGTTTTAGCGACGTTTACTGACAACCTCCAGGCAGCTAGCCATTTGGGTAGGACATCTAGGCAGCGTTGCATTTTCAGCGCTGCGTGGCTCGGTTTCCTGGACGCGGTGTAGAATGCCGCGTCATCGGCATAGAGGGCCAGCTGCACGCTCTCTGGGACGGGAATGTCGTCAGTAAATCGTGCATAGCAGGCTTGGGAGAGGCAGCTTCCCTGCGGTACTCCCGCTTCAATCCGGTGAAGTCCAGACGAGGCGTCTTGTACCGCTACGTAGAAGCTGCGGTCACGAAGGAAGGACTGTAGAACTTTCACGATGCGGCGGGGGGCGGGCGACTGCGAGACTTTGTACACAAGACCGTCGTGCCAAACGCGGTCGAACGCCTTTTCCATGTCTAGGAATACTGCAACTGCGACTTCCTTCTTGTTCAGGGCGACAGTGAGGTAGTGCAGTACCCTAGACAGTTGTAGAGTGGTGGAATGTTCGGCCCGGAATCCAAATTGTTCGGATCTTGGCTCGATGTGTGGGACGAGGCGGAGCAGCAGGAGCTTCTCAAACACCTTCGAGATTGTCGGCAGCAGTGTGATGGGCCGATAGCTTTCGGGCTTCAGGGAGTTTTTCCCGGACTTCAGTAACATGACGACCCTGCCTGTTTTCCAAAGTGTGGGGAAATGCCCTAGGCGCAGGATAGCATTGAACAGGCGCGTCATCGCCGCGAGAGCGCGCGGCGGTAGGTGACGCAGCGCCATGTTCTGAATGCCATCCGGGCCCGGGGCGCTTCTCCTCTTTGTGGCAAGCAGGGTTTTCCGTACCTGTCCGGGAGAGAATACCACTGGGTCTTCTTCGTTGGCTATCGGCGTGCCGAAGTAGTCACGAAGGTGTTGCTCTACTGCTGCAACGTGGTCTTCATCTGCGATGGGATTGGGCCGAAACTGGCGTTCTAGACAGGCGGCGAAGATGTTGGCACGATCTTCGGCTTTGTACCTCGGGGTGTTGTCTTCGGCGGTGAGGGGGCGCACCGGATCCGGTGTGCGTGCAAGGGCCCGGCATAACTTGTGTATGCCCGACCAACCTTCCTCGTCGACAGACTGGACATGCTGCTCCCAACTGTAGATGGCGGCGGCATTTAGCTCGTTCTTAATTTTCTCAGTGAGGACATTTAATCGATGTTTCATCACTGGGCATCGTATTGATTGCCAACGCGTGCGGAGTCTGCGCTTCTCCTTAATCAACCTCAGTATGTGCTGAGGGACTGGGTTGCGGACCACACGCGAGGAGGGCTCACTGGATGAAGAGTCAATCGCACTTGTGATTTGGTTGGCGAGCTCCGAGGTCAGACGGTCGATGTCCTCAGAGGTGTTGAGTGGCATCGAGGTGAGTGTGGGAGCATTCTGCAACGTCTTGCTGTACATAATCCAGTTCGTCAGCCTTCGTGGTATTGATACGGGGGCTGTTGTTACCGGATAGTCGGTGAGCTGGATTAGAATGGGTAGATGGTCCGAGCCCATATCATCGTAGAGCACTTCTTGTGAGAGCTGGCAGTTCAACTCATTATGGATGATGATGTCGATGACGTCAGGTCTGTGTCTATCCAACTGGAGATAGTGGGTGGGGACCTCAGGTCCCTCTATGTAGTACCCAGCCTTCTCGGCGTCATCAAAGAGGATTGCGCCGTTGGGGCATGTTAGGTTGGAGTTCCATCCGATGTGTTTGGAATTGAAGTCCCCCGCGATTAACGTGGGCACCTGTGAGTCCAGCAGTGTGTGGACATCACCCAGATGCAGGCGATCGCGGGGGGGGGCGGTAGGCAGCGTACACTCGGATCGGAGTGGCGTCTTGAAGGCATAGTTCAATCCCCAGGGCATACTGTGACGGTTGGGTTTTTAGAAATGAAAAACCTTAGTCAGCACAATAAAATATATTAAGTATTTAACAAAAGGGTGTGGTTCTATGGCCCGCCTAATTTTTACTTCGCGTAGTCCGGCACTCCCCTGATTGTCTTGTAGTGGCACGAAGGTGCAGACGGGATCCGACGCAGGTGCAGGGTCGTCAATGTCGGGTGGCAGGTGATCTTGCCTTAGCCGGAACCACGATGATGGTGAGGTGCCCGAAGGTAAATATGGAACCCTGTAAATATCCCAGTGATGAGCGACTGGCCTTCTTTCCGTCTATGAAGTCTACGTCACCACCGCAAGCAAAGCACAGAGAATACTGGTGATGTATGAAGTGCGGTGGCAAAGATAAAAGAAGCAGAAGGAGTTCGCTAACGGATATACAGGACATTTAAATATTTAGAATTAAATCTTGTTACATAGGTTACATAATATAAAATAGGTTTGAAACGAAATGGTTATAAAAAAAGAACGAAAGGATTGTCCGTTGGACATGAAGGTGACCTTTTAGCAAAACATGAAATTAACGGTTCATCACTTACCCAATATGGGGTTTTACACTGAATTTATTTAAATATGTTAATTAAAATGTAATTAATTTAATGTTGAAAAATCTGACGAACTAAAAATTTATAAGTTTAATGTTTTAATGTTAAATATCTCACACAACACTGCGTACATAAAGTCCTATGTAAAGAGGAGACGTGTGTGTGTTCGAACTAGGTGCGAGCAATGAAATGACAAAATGACCGGATCGCTAGTGCCGTCTCGCAAAACGGGCGGTACCTACCATTCTTGCCTTCTTGGATAAAAAATATTTGCAACTACCGCCACACCTTCATAAAAACATTCGACTTGCCCATTTTGGTACAGTTGATAACGTAATAATGATACCATCTAATTAAAAAAAATATAATTATTAAAATGTAACGTATTTAAGAGTTATATAACGTTACATATCCCCCTCGCCTACCAAGGATTTTATTACTCAGATAAAATCATTAAAAAAAATATATTTATTGAGTCCCAATAATTTTATATCTTTTATGTGCCAAGAACCTAAGTCTTTCCCGGACATGTCCTGCAAACATAAACTAGCGTAGAAAGAAACTACAGTGAAAGACATACTTGTAAAAATGTAAAGAAAAAAAAAAGAAATGGGTAAATGATGAACCTTGATGTGAAAAAATAGCAATATGAATGAAATAATAATTCTCCTTCTGTTACAATGAAATTATGAAAATTAATGACGATTTTTAATTAATTATATGATGTCATAAATCAGCCGAGAGAAAAAAATTAACAGAACGGAAAAAAAAAAAAAAAACACAGAATAATTAAAACACAAAATATGCAAAGTAATTTGCAACTAGTGTGCACTTAGTGTGTCCCTTCCTTTAAAATTAAATATTCAGAAGAAAAAATAGAAAAAAAAAAAAAAAAAATGTACACCTTTTTTTTACCCTGACTGTACTTTAATGTAAACAATAGCAACCATAGAAAATAAAATGTTGTTAAAATGTAACAACAGATGTAGATTAAGAATGTTGTGATTTAGGCAATAGTCAGGCAATGTTTGGAACAAAAAAAACCGTTATGGTTTAATTCGTAATTACCCAAAAAAAAATGGGAACAAAAAATACAAAAAAAAATTTATAGGGCTAAGTACACCTTAGTTGCACGCAATGAAAGGAAAACACAATTAAAAAACGTTTCACAGAAATAAAAAAAAACGCACACCAACACAAATACAACTACGGAAGCAAAAATTAGGCCATAAAATTACCACGATAAGGGCGCCAGTGTGACGGTTATAATTTTGAAATGAATCGGCCGAGTTAAACACAATAAAATATATATTAAGTATTTAACAAAAGGGTGTGGTTCTATGGCCCGCCTAATTTTTACTTCGCGTAGTCCGGCACTCCCCTGATTGTCTTGTAGTGGCACGAAGGTGCAGACGGGATCCGACGCAGGTGCAGGGTCGTCAAGGTCGGGTGGCAGGTGATCTTGCCTTAGCCGGAACCACGATGATGGTGAGGTGCCCGAAGGTAAATATGGAACCCTGTAAATATCCCAGTGATGAGCGACTGGCCTTCTTTCCGTCTATGAAGTCTACGTCACCACCGCAAGCAAAGCACAGAGAATACTGGTGATGTATGAAGTGCGGTGGCAAAGATAAAAGAAGCAGAAGGAGTTCGCTAACGGATATACAGGACATTTAAATATTTAGAATTAAATCTTGTTACATAGGTTACATAATATAAAATAGGTTTGAAACGAAATGGTTATAAAAAAAGAACGAAAGGATTGTCCGTTGGACATGAAGGTGACCTTTTAGCAAAACATGAAATTAACGGTTCATCACTTACCCAATATGGGGTTTTACACTGAATTTATTTAAATATGTTAATTAAAATGTAATTAATTTAATGTTGAAAAATCTGACGAACTAAAAATTTATAAGTTTAATGTTTTAATGTTAAATATCTCACACAACACTGCGTACATAAAGTCCTATGTAAAGAGGAGACGTGTGTGTGTTCGAACTAGGTGCGAGCAATGAAATGACAAAATGACCGGATCGCTAGTGCCGTCTCGCAAAACGGGCGGTACCTACCATTCTTGCCTTCTTGGATAAAAAATATTTGCAACTACCGCCACACCTTCATAAAAACATTCGACTTGCCCATTTTGGTACAGTTGATAACGTAATAATGATACCATCTAATTAAAAAAAATATAATTATTAAAATGTAACGTATTTAAGAGTTATATAACGTTACAATACATAGATTGCAGCGACACGCGGGGAAGTGGTTGATGGGCGATCCGTCTCTTAATGAGGACTGCCAGCCCTCTATAAGCTTGACCTTGGGGGGAGACTTCATCTTGTTGATATATGATGTAGCTCGGAATCTTAATTGGTTTCTTCGCGCTCAGCATAGTTTCCGAAACCAATACCACGTCCGGAAAGTGCTCGGCGAGGAAGGCTTTTAGCACTGGGAGCTTCCCGTGTAGGGATCTGGCGTTCCAGTGAACTATTCTAAGGGCCTGGCGTTTTTCTGTGCTGAGTAAGCGTAGCCAGACCTCTTAGAAGAGCTGCACCCGGATCGGTTCCATCCTGGATCGCGCTCATTACTTCATACAGGGCCTTCAACGCTACGTCTAGCGGAATGGCCTCTGTATTCGCCGTTCCCATCGTGGGTTTCGGCGGTTGTCCCTGCCTTTTCCCTTTGGCAATCGTGCCCGAAGGGATGGCGGTGTTTGGCGCGACTCCTGAAGAAGGAGGGGCCTCTTGAGTGTGTGTGGTGACAGCTAAGGCGGACGGGCCGGCGACAGCCGCGGCGGTTGAAGTCACGCCGACAGCGTCCGGAGCGGGGGCTTGGGTGGTTGCCGCATTCGCTTTCTTCCCCTTCCTTTTCCGGGTCCGCTTTTTCTTACTACCCCCCTCTTGGCGGGGGCGGGCATTGTTGGCCGGAGCCATCAGGTTGCCGGCGGCAGACTCGGCCACTTGATTTGGATCCTGGTGGGCGGGTCCTGTGGTACGGGCCACGGTGCCCGCAGTCTTGTTGCGGCCTTCTCTGCGGAGCACAGGGCATTTAATAGAATTGGCCGGGTGGGAACCATTGCAGTTAATGCAGGATGGCAGGTCTTCTTTTGGGCGTGGGCAGTCGCGGGCGGCGTGCTCCCCCCCGCAGCGTACGCATGCGATGGGGCGGTGGCAGCAGTGTGACGAATGCCGAAACTGCTGGCACCGGTGGCACTGCGCTGGCCCGCGTTTTCCCCGCCAGTGGTCGATTTTGACCCCGGGCATGCCCATAAGTTCGGTGATCCCGAAGATCCCCGGGGTTAAGTCTGGAGTTCGCTGCATAATTGCGTAGAAAATGCAGCCCGGGCGGCCTCGGCGCGCGCGAATGTGACGCACGTACTCAGCCGTGTACCCGAGCTCGCTAAGTTCGACTTGAATAGCCGCTGGGGATGTGTCTGCGGGTATCCCTCTGATGGCAATCTTCATACTGCGTTCTGCAGGGAGTGAGTAAGAGAACCAGGAAATCTTCTCGTTTTTTTCGAGGGTTGTCAAATATTTTTGAACAATCCTATATTCCCGGTCCTCTGTTGGGATGAATCTTATGCCATTCCCGAAAGGTCTGGCGTTAGGTGTCCTGCCCAGCAGCCCTTTCAGGGCTTTGAAATGTGTGGGCCAGTCAGGAAGCTTCTCCACCACTAGTGGTGGAAATTTGGGGGCGGCTGGGTGCTTCTTGGTCGGTAGGGTTGTCTCTTGAGACCCGGATGCCAAGTGCTGGGATTGTGTGGTTGAATAATCGCGCGGCAGCTGGGAAGAAGTGGGCGGCGGCGGCGGAGGTTGAGTTGGCGGGGAGATCCTCGGACCAACTCGTGGGTAATAACTCGAGGCGGCGCTTGTGGGTCTCGAGGAGGTTGAAGGTGCTGCATAACCAACAGTATCTCCAACATGTCCAACGTTGGAAGAAGCCGTGACTGCAGCAAAAGAGCAGTCTCTGTATGTAGGTGGCGGCGGCACTACGGAAGTTGGAGGCAGGGTAGACGTCATCTGTCTCTCTTGCACAGGTATAGTCGTCTCTCTCGATGCGATCGAGGCGATAGTGCTGCCTCTGACGGCAGGCGGAGAAACTTCCGCAGGAATCCAAGTATCTTGACGTTCGTATCGCTGTCTCTCTCGCACACGTTGAGGGCGGGGTGAGGCAGGTGCCGTCTCTCTCTCACGGTGGGGGGCGTCGACGTCGGAAGCGGGCCCGGCGGCGATGATGTCACACTCCCTGATAGGTGGCGACGTCTTCACGCATGGGCGCTTTGGGATGTTGTCCTCACGTTGGGATGCGTTACTACGCGGTCTCCGTCGGGGATATACAACTGGCGTAAATTTTGTGTTAATTGGCGGCAACGAAACCGGTTCGCGACCTATTGACTCGAGATAATCGATTTCGTCTGGGGTAAGAGTAGGTAGCTCTGCGTTTTTCCGCTCGCGTACGTCGAAGCTCTCCTCCAACGCCCGCGCCAGGCTCGTTGTGAGTTGGCCGGTTGCGACGAGCCGGTTGACCATCAACCGGTCGGCGGCAGCAAGGCATCTCTCGGAGCGCGGCACGGCAGGGGGAGGGAGCACTTCGACAGACGCGAGCGAAAAGTTGGAGCCGCCTGCCACGCTCTTGAGAGCGGAGGCGACTCCTTCTGAGTCTGACGTGGAAGGGGAAGGACGACGGAGGCGAGACGCCGACTGCACGGCAGCGGGCGCATCACTCACGGCGACGTAGGGTGCTTCATCATCTTCGTCCGACGAATTCGACGACGACTGCAACGAAGAAGAAGCCTGGTCGTGGACGACCATCATGTGCTGTCGTTAGGTACGTGGGGAAAAAGCCACGGCCCTCTGTCCCAGAGAACCCTGCATACATCTATACAGACCGGGACACAGGGCGGACTCGTACCAACACGTACCGGACGCAAGGGGGGTAGGTAATCCCCTCCTCTCGGCTCCAAGGAGCTTCAAGGGCACCGGTACCGGTCGCGTCTTGACAAAGACACTAGGGTCCGGTTGTATGCGGCAGCCTGCCCAATTAGAAACAATTTAGCAGGCACAACAATAAAGACGACACGAGCACAACACGAACAGAAGCGATGTCAATGCAGAACACACGAAAAACACCTAACCACACAACACTAACTCGACTCAACACCGTTAGAGACTAGCGGCGGAGGAGGAAGGGGGGGGGCGAGGGGAGCGCGCGCGCAGCAAACAAAGCTTAATCGTGCTAATGGACGTCAGCAGTCCTGCCATTCCGAAGGAAACCGCGCTACTTTTATACTGTCGGCCAATGTACTACGACCAATCAGAAGCCCGGAATTAATTTATTTTTGACCAATCAGAAAGAAGGTCGCAACCTTGACACAATTTCGCGGTTTGTTTTGATGCTATCTCTTTCCCACATAGTCCCGTTTCTTTCTACGGGATGTTCTGTCTCTTTCTGACAGTGTTCCTATCTTTGTCTATAGCGGTTTTTCCTTATAATTGCGTTTTCCTTAGGAAATGGCTTTCTCATTACAAAATTAACTTATTTACTAGATAGACCTTACTTTTCTACACATTATATAAAAAGAATTACATAAAAATCTCTATTTTCCTAAGAGCTAAAATTCAAAAACCTTAAGTGGCTCTCGCCACGGTAACGCCGCATTTGGGCGTCTTATTTTCTAAATAATGGTACAAAACCATCCCAAAATCTTTATTTCCTACCTATTATTTACCTTATTTACCTTATTATAATGATAATTAACACTTAAATACTTAAATATTTACATTTCATGCACTTAGACTAACTTAAATATTTCAAACAATAAGATAAAAATATAAGGCAATAGAAACAATTAGATCGCGTCGCTGACAGTATATATATGTATACATATTTTTAATAAGAAATATAGAAAGGACCTCAGACCAAGAAATTATTTTTTCTACGTCTGTGGAATCATAATAATCTCCTTTTATTGAAATCGATTAAAAATAAGCTAATTTTATCATATTGTAGGTAATATACATATAGGGTGACTGGTAATTAGTAAACGATACTTAGACACATGATTGTACTCATGATAACAAACAACATTCCCAAAGAAACTTTTTTTTTTAATTTTCTTAGTCATGAGCCCATAATATTTAGTACTAAGTAATCACCTAACAAGAATAAGAATACACCATCAGTTTTTATTTAATTTAGTTATTTATCCCTATTTGTTTATTTGGGAAAGTTGTTTGTTATCATGAGTACAATCATGTGTCTAAGTGTCGTTTACTAATTACCAGTATTTACCAGTCACCCTATTATCCAGTATTCTCAGTTTCATTAAATTTTATTATGATAATGAGTTTTCGTGATAACGTCGCACTTATACCTTGTATTGCATGTAGTATCTATTATCAGTTAGCTGGTTTCCGTAGCTTGGGATCCGCTTAGTTTGGTTAGGCTGAGTTAACCGCGTATCGCGAATGTTCCAGGATATTTATTTAATACAATTATTTCTTGTTTACTCCATAGGTTGTGGGCTGAATGAAGTTCTATCGCCATGTGAAGCACATTGTCAGAGAACCTGTGACAACATCCATCTTAGCATCATTCCTTGTGGCCGTATATGCGTGTCAGGGTGCGTCTGTGTGGACGAGCTAGTGAGAAACCGGGAGGGGAAATGTGTCAACGTCACCGATTGTTGAATTAAATATACCATTTGAGTCACCATGTCTCTTTTATTTGATACTAGCGACCCGCCCCGGCTTCGCACGGGTGCAATGTCGTAATGAGGTGTCGATAGATTTGTGCGCCCGCGCCCGCGTCAGTCCGCCCCGTCACGGTATCGCGACTACTGTTTCTTGCTAATTTCGAATCTTTTAAAATATAAATGATATTGATTTTCTGTAAAAAGCAAACTTTATCAGGCGTCATTATTTTTAAGGCGATGATAGCTCAGTGTAGTGACGTCGGATACCGAGACGAAGGTCCCGGGTTCGAATCCTACAATGAGCTTGAGCTTTCGGTGAAGGAAAACATCGTGAGGAAACCATAGCACGGTGGTAGGGTACTTTGTCGTACCCGCCTGGCTGGCTACCACCCTCAAGTTGAAAATCTGTCGCCAAGCATCTTTCGGTGTGTTCCGACAGCTGCACTTGAGACCCAGCTCCTTCTAGACTTTGTGTGCCATCGTTACCATTGTTATCATCTTCGGCCGCATCATCATTTACCATGGTGAGATTGCGGTCAAACACAGGCCTATAAACAGTAAAAAAAAAATTAAATGCCCATCGTAACTAACTTATAATATACTACCCTAACCTGTGGTGCTACCCTACCCTACCCTACCCTGCCCTACCCTGACATACCCTACCCTAACCTACCCTACCCAGTCCTACCCTAACCTACCCTACGAAATCCTCATGGATACCCGGGCACTCCGGGGGGAGAACCCCACGGCGTTCCTACCTGTCGCTGCCGGCTGGATATACGGGGGCGTCGAAGCATTCGTCCGCGTATCCAGCAGCGCCCGCGTGATCAGAGGCCTCCTCTTCGTCGACGGCAGAGACCGGAGCTCTTGTCTCCGCCGTCTCCTCCTGAGTAGCGTGCGGAAACACACGCTCCACTACTCGAGCCCGATGTTGATGGGCGGCAGACTAAACCCTACCCTACCCTAACCTACCCTACCTTTTTTTTTACGTGGGGAAATCCTCATGGATATCCGGGCACTCCGGGGGGGAGCGGCCGGGTTATGTCAGACTCCTACTGACTATAACCCCACGGCGTTCCTACCTGTCGCTGCCGGCTGGATATACGGGGGCGCCGAAACATTCGTCTACGTATCCAGCAGCGACGGCCTGATCGGAGGCCTCCTCTTCGTCGATGGCAGAGACCGGAGCAATTGTCCCCGCCGTCTCCTCCTGAGTAGCGTGCGGGAACAGACGCTCTACTACTCGGTCCCGATGTTGATGGGTGGCAGACTCCCCCGAGTCCGCCACCTTTGGGCCCATGTTGGGGGGAAGTTGGCTTAAAAAAGCCACCCTCCGACGCCCGGTTCTCCTATGGCGGATAGCCAAGGTGGTAGTGTCCTCCCTATCACGTTCCGCCGCCTCCACCCTACCCTACCCTACTCTACCCTACCTTACCCTACCCTACGGGTATGAAAAATAGTTTACGTCCTATTCTCAGACCTACTGAATATACACACAAAATTTCATAAGAATCGGTCAAGCCGTTTCGGAGGAGTTTTTTTACAAACACTGTGTTCTAATACTTACATTTTTAAACTCGTGATATCTTTCGAATGGAATGTCCGAATTGAATAATGTTGAGTTAATGAAAAGTTATATAAAGGTATTGAAGCAGTCTGGAATATGAAGTCATTTATTTTGATAAGGATTAATATCAAGATACAAATAAAGAGCCTTTTCTAGCGGCGGCATATCAATTAAATTTTTAAAATTAAAGAACACTTATTGTGGCATAACTATAATAGTTAGACATATACTGTCGCGACACTTTTTGTAAATAATGATGTGTTCTACAAAGTCGTAGTACATTATTTTATTCTATCATCAATAGCTTTCGCAGGATTATTTTAAGTATTTTTTTTGCTCCTTGGGTTACATTATTGGAGTTTTAGTAAAGATCCCTAATTTTTTTGAAAATATAATATAGCCTATGTCCCCCGGGGATAGTGTAGCTTCCCAACAGTGAAAGAATTTTTCAAATCGGTTCAGTAGCTTCGGAGCCTATTCAATGCAAACAAACAATCAAGTCTTTCCTCTTTATAATATGGATGAAACTGTGTTTAGCGCAGTGTGTGTAGTACCAACTAAACAGGTGTTCTACCTTCTAGCGTTAGTACTATTATTTATTCTGTGCTTCTAGCCCCCGTATTCATAATAAAGTTATCAAACGTTGATTAGCTAAAATTCCGAAGTCTTTATCTGACACTTCACATTTGGTGATCGAAAGAGTGAGACGGGGCACACTATTACATTGATTTAGTAAAATGATATTATGCATAAGGGGTAACTATTTAGACTGCCTTCACAGCGTCGCGTTCAATTGCCTCCAGAGGAAACGCCGCAAATGCGTGACGCCTGCGCCACGTGGTCGCGGCATCTGCGCTGCGCATACGTTTATCGAACGCCTACGCTGGACAATCGCTAGTGTGAAAGCGCTCTTAGCCGTTACGGACAATGACGTCCCATGATTTAAATTCTTAGGTTTAGGTACTTAGATTGATAAGAATGAATTTTGGTAACATATGATACGGATCACTAAGTACTGATAAGAGTGATAAGAGCTTACAATTCGCACCCTTCCTGGAAGAATGTTGTATGTGAAAAGTGACAACTTTTCAGGAGCGTAAAAAAATTGTCCTAAAAATTTATCAATGTTATTAAAAATATGTAGTATACACCAAATGATAACTAAAACTACCTGTGAGGGGTATACGTGTTTATATTTTAAATGTACTCAATGTGTATTGAGAAAAACCTAAAAAGGAGTGTTGCGTAATTATTCCTCGAAACAGTTGATGGAGTAATTGGAAGTCTCGCTGTTCGGTATTATTGCAGATAACTCTTTATTTGCATTCTGATTTAGTAGTGCATTCAATGTTAAGTGTCGTTTACATAGGTTTTCCTCGAGCTACTCGTTTGTGTAACAAGTATGCAACTACAGTTATTCGAAAATATATTTTTAAGTCTTCGTTCAAAATTTATGTAAGTATGAATATGCTATTAGTCATATGGAACTTTAGTGAATAATTAAGTGCAATAATATTAACTTCGTTTTATGATGGAAATATAAATATTTAAATGTTGCAATATTTTACATAATTGTATTTCATTCCTTCATTTTGAAGATAAAAATTATGAAAAAAATTGACAATATGTATTAATTTTTTCTTGATTTTTTTGTGCAATAAAAAAAAACACGCAAGTCGACTTGCATCTTTGTTCCAGGGGGGTTCGATTTACGCAATCTATTTATAAACTATGATGGGCGGAGCTTGCGCTCTGATTGGTCGGCGCGTTTTGTCGCCCATAACTAAAAGCAATACCGACGCGAGAGCCGTTTGCTCATTCGGAGCAGAAAATAAGCTTATCTACATGATTTTCACGGTCGTAAATTGTTGTTTTGCTATAAAACCAGCCCTATGTGTTATTGTTTGGGCTTTATATCTTTATTGTCAAAGATATTAGGGTGCCGAATTCGTATGAATGGCACATAAGGATTAACAGGTAAAAAAGTTATGGGCACTTGAAAATTATTTTATGGTGTATTTGAAATATAGCGTAAATAGACTACTATACTCGCTGCCATTCTGAAAGCCAAATGAAAGTTAATCTATAATCAAATATGTGGCCGTCTCTGTCATTTCAGACTTCATTGTTAATGACAGCTATACTTTCAACAAGATTAACTTTGATTTGGCTTTCAGAAACTGGCAGTTGATAGGGACTGACAGTTTATAGATACACACATGATGTTATCACTGTGCTTCTACGAGTATATAATAATAATAATAATTCATTTATTTCAGGTTACTAGTGGCCCATAGATATATACCTTACAAACTAACATAAATATTTAATATTAATTAATATTAATTATACCAGTATAACATAAGCTCGAAGGAGATCTCTCGTTTTTCATAAGTTTAAAGAAAATAAATGTGTTTTTTTACAAGAGAGAGCTCCTTCAAACTTCTGTTATACTGGTACAATTTAAAATATTTGCTGGTGCTCTAAAATCATCACAGATCATCTTACCTAAGCTCTTCATAATAATAAAAAACGTATGGTGACTTGTATTGTTTGTGTTTAGTTCGAATTGAGAAAATTTAAGTTTAGGAAAGTAATAAATAATAGTAAAAAATGATTGGTGTTTATGATATTTATAAAGATATGGCTTATCGATACCTGCGCAGAAGATACATTTTCAAAGCGCGGGAAACGCAGCTGCCGCCATGTTAGCGCGCGCCGTGAGGAGGGGCGTGACTTGTGACAGTGTATTATGAACCTTATAGTAGTGATCTATGGTTGATTGTAAGTTTTAAGCATTCTTTCGTTAATAATTCGGGGACCATACTTTCACGACGAGAAGATTCACGACGCGCCATATCAGTTGGGTAATACCTACTTGTACCTACCTACCTATCCTAAATTTGTATGTTTTGAGATCTCGAAAACAGCTTTAATGATTTCGATGAAATTTGCTATATATGGGGGTTTTTAGGGCCTTAAAAATGATCAAGCTAGATCTCATCTCTGGGACAACGCGATTTTCCGAGTTTGCAAGCAAATCTTAGTCCCCCAGGTATGGTCAGCGTCAAAACTAGATTTGCATTTTAGTACCCTTTCGTAATTATCTATAATAATGTAATTTGTAAATAGAAATATTCTATCATCACGAAAAACCTGTTAGATAAACATTTTTATTTATTTCATTTAATTCTCCTGTGCTAACCCTACCAAAATAGGTATAAATTTTGAACGCTCCTTAGAAGCTTGTACTCTGTTACCTTCAATCCTCGGTGACGCTATCAAACACTCCTCGTACACCTACTAGCTCGAGTTTCAGGTAATATACCTACTACTTACAAGAGCAGTGATACCGTTAGTACTATTATTTATTCTGTAGTGATACAGAATTAAGCTACAACCTGTGGGGCGAGTGCGTAACTTTGTTGCAATAAGTTTCAATCATTGTCGAATGGAAACCGATTCAATATAGCGGTTTTCTGATATTTTTTTACTTTCTGGTAACTGCAAATACAACTGTTTGTATTTTCAGTTACCAGAAAGTAAAAAATGCTTTATTGGAAATGGAAGCATTTCCGATTTTGTATCGTTTTGTAATATTTCCACTCCACCGATTCAGAGGTTGTTTCAATCTGAATCTGATTGCAACAAAGTTACGTAATCCACTTGCAGCAGCGTGATATAAAGTCAATCTCTATCTCTCTACCAGTCACGCCAACTGACACATCAAATAAAAAACATGGTGGCTCAAAAAGTATATTTAATTCAACAATCGTCGGGGTCGACACATTTCCCAGCCTCGTTTCTCACTAATTCGTTCGCACAGATGCACCCTGGATTGTACATAAAGGTACAAAACTTGACATGTATGTTCTTACAGGTGCTTTCGCACTGTGAACGCGACGTATATTCTTCATTCTCCCCACAATCTGGAACTACGATTAATAATAATATTGTATAAGTAAAAATAAGGTCACTTTCATTTAATCTTGATTTTTTTTTCTCAGAATATACCTAATATAACAAAGTTGCCAAAGTTCTTGCCGTTAAAACTTGCAGCGTCCACCAACCAAAGCGCAAGGTCTAGTGGCTCCTTCCTTGCCCTGTCCTGTGATGGTATGGTACTGAGCGGTTTATCAATTTATGACATGATCCTTAGGCTATTCATGCACTATTTGTATATTTTTGTGTATTTTAGTAATGTGAAGTGAAGTGCTCTGTTGTAAATCTTTTTATAACCTGGATTTGTGGCCCCCACGAGATAGGCTTGACCTAGTGTGGGGACCACCAGTAATGTAATTGTATAGGTACCGTGTTATTTTAAGAATGCAATAAAACTAAACTATTATTTCAAGTCGAATAATTCCTACGAAATTAATTTAGGTAAGTAAGTAGGTAGGTAGGTAGGTAGTAGGTAAGTAGGTAGGTAAGTAGGTAGGTAAGTAGGTAGGTAGGTAGGTAGGTAGGTTTTGTTTGAATAAATCAGGACTTAACCACCATAAATCCGACGACTGAATAGCGTTTGCGTTAACGCCAAATGATATAAGATCAGCCGGGATTTTATCCGTTGGAACATACCTACAAATGCAATTTACAGTTTTTGTATTTGTTTTAAAATTTGCTTGCCTCAAGCCTGCCGCTGCTTCCGATTAACGGCAGAGTTCCCAGAAGGCTGGCAGCGTTTCCTCTTTGGATAGCCAAGCTGACGCGTTGGCGGAAAAAGCTCCCCGCCCGCTGGTCTCCGGAGGTCTCGATCAATTTTGATGACAAGGTGCGAGCAAAACGGCGAGCTTCGGACCCCCACGGTCCCATGGTCTCGACCGCAAAAGGCACAAAAATATAATAGGGTCCAATCGATGCGTATTTTTTGAAGTTTGAATTTTCCGCACTGGCCGCAGCTGCCCCTGCAGCTTTACAAGTCGCCGGTAAGTGAGATGGCGCGAGTGTATCGACACATATGGCATCCCACACCAGCGACTTGCCGACACTCTAAGGGATCCATCCGATCTCTTGCCATCGCCCCGCGCAATACTGACTGGTTCCAGTACGGAAGGCATGTTAGCAACAACAAGAGCCCTGCGGACAATGTCATTAATAGCTGCGTGTCGTGATATTCGACCAGCACTTGGAGAGCACGAAAGCCCATGGTGGCTGAGCTCGCTGACGAGATCTCCGCAGCGGCAGCGATGAGGTAAAATAATATGTTTGAAAAAGTTGTATTTTGATCTATGAGGCAAAAATATTTAAAATAAACTAAGCAGTCAATATTTAGTGATGTTAAAAGGAAAACTGATATCTCCTACCTATATCAACCAGGAGAGCCCCGGTCAAAAGACCAAATCATCGTTGAGTGGAAACATCACACAAACTAATGTCAGTGCGCTACAATAAAATTAGTGCATCTGGGCTACATATTATGGGCTTTTGTTTTTCGTTCATACATTGTTTTTTTAATATTAATATTAACATTGTAATAATAACAGTAACAGATAACAATATGCCATTTACAAATCTTCACATATAGCTTATAAATAAAGGTAAAAATATTCCAAAAAGAGTAACCGACTACGCAGCATGCAAACATAGTGCCTGTAACTAGGACTAAACAAAGCAAAGCAATGAGGTAGACATTTGGACAAAATCAAAAACAAAAAATAAATATAAAAACTAATAATTAAGTTTAAAGGTGTTATGCCAGTTCATCTCCTGAAACTAATTGTGAAAGATTTTGACATGAACACAGGTAATATTGGTAATATGATGAATTCAGGGTAGCCCTTAACAACTCTTATTGCGATTCAATAAGACGCTATAAGAGTTGATGATAGACCCCCTGGAATCATCAACGCTATACATACCATCGTCAGCTGCGTAGCAATGTACCAGCCCTGATGCGAAGAGGAAAAGGATCAAATACAGTTTCTGTGACATTGTTGTTGACTAGCCTGCTCCGCTCCGCTCCATCTAAACTGAATTTGAGTTAATTTTGCGGTCGAGTTTGGCTTTTTATTCAAAGTATGCTCTCATGCACATGGTAATGTATTATTCGTTACACTTAGGTTGCATTCCGAATTGAAGTAATAATCGTTGTAATCGATTTGAGCGTGCTTAAACCCGTACCGAATTGGCTTGCGCCCGCTAACGATGTCCCGCGAAACGTCATAAATGACGTTATGACATGCGCCATATTGCACTCACACCGACCAAGCTCTAAACTTGATCTAAACTGATATCACCGTGAGGGCTGTCAAAAGTGACGGTTAATTAAATTGAGCTATTATTACTACGTATAGAGTAGACGCCACACATCACAACTATGTTTCGTTCAAGTGAGGCCCACTTTTTGTTGCTTACGCGCGTAAGCGCCGTGAAAATCATGGTGTTTGTGAGAAAAATACTCCGAAAAGCGTTCTGTTAGCGCTACGTGTTTCTACTGTCTGGATAGACGACTAATTATTGTTTCAGCGCTAAAGAGAAATCTTGTTGACTCAAAAAAATGGGCCATAACCTTTGCTTATGATAGCTTCTCTATACGGAGGTTATTCGACATATGAAGCGTGGTAAGTCTCCAGGGGGCCAACCACAAGCTCTATTATAACCTTATTTGTCTTTTGTCTCGTTTTGACGTCGGATGTCAAAGAAGGACAAATCACAAGTAAGGTAATAATAATATTGTTTTAAGAGCTTGTGGTTCGCCCTCAGGTTGAGATGACCTGAGTATCGAGCATATCATATATGCGGGGGAGGATTTACACAGAGTGCTCGCGGATTTTTTTAATATGTGTTGTCACTTCGGTTGCTTCCCGAAAGATATCATGAAGACCGTGGTAGTTCCAGACACCAAAAACAGAACGGGGGATCTTTCGAATCTTAAGGCGGCCCTCTGTGGCCGGCGCAACTTCAACGCAAACATAGTCTAAAAGCTTGTTGTTTGATCAAACGTAATGTTTGACTGCGAAAAAAGAGAGACAGCATCAAAGCCGTCGGTTATCAGTCGGTAAATTCCGCTGATCACTCGCGGCCGCTTCGCTAGGTCGTCATTCATGATTTTGCATTCATAAAACTTGTTCCAGGAGTATACTTCTTGTGAAAAAATCTTACAAGTTTGTGAAGAAAAAGTTAGTTATTTAGAATCTCCAATACATTTGCAAGCCTGGTTTAGGGTGTCATGTATGGCTAATCCTTATTTAGGACTCTTATGTAGCCACAGGCATATAGGCCAACCCTATTATTTAGGTTATTGTGTGGGCAGCGTCAACAAAACTCCAACTTGCGAATATAATTTTATTACGCTATATAGGAGTGCACAACAATAATAATAAGACAAGACAAGTGTCGTTATAAAATGGCAACGGTTGAGAATGGGATGAGAGTGGCGACTGTGTGTGTCGACTGAGCGCGATGCGTGACGACTGCGTATGACGACTGCGCGCGACGCGTGACGACTGCAAGCGGCGCATACGGCGAACGCTTTATATTGCCGGGATAACGCTACGAGTCCCTACACCTGGTATCTAAATGTTTTCTTTACTTTTACAATTTATTGGTACATTAGATATGGCCAAAGTTCAGGAAAAAACGCTGTTTTTCGGAGGCTTTGACTGAATTTGTTTCACACTTTTTTTAAATTACGCCTAGATACACGGCTAGATATAGTGCACAAGATACTAATTTGTTCAAAACATCTAACGAAAAATTTTTAACAACGCCATAATAAGTACAGAGGTTTTGTATGTAAAGTATGACGAATTGAGTCCTCTTTAAGAACTACAGACCGATTTCCTTAGGGACCATCCTCGGCAAAATACTGGAAAGACTGATACACCCTGTTCTTCAGCGGAATATAAAAGTAAATGATGCTCAGTTTGGTTTTCGTCCTAGTCTCTAACAGTCTTATTACAAAAAATGCGTTAAACCCGGCTTTAGGCCAGCGATAGCAAAGCCAGATCTAAAACTTAACCTTCGGTTACTTCATTCCAGTCAAACAATTCCATTATGTGCGATAGTTTATATAAATTTGATATTACGAAATGAGGTTTAAGGAATAAACCTCATCATATCGGTGGCGTAACGTCAAACCAGGCACCCCCCTAGTTTTTTTAAAGTTTATGGTGAAATGACAGACACGTTTGATGTAATTTCGTTGATTTTTGTAATCGAAAAAGCTATTCTGGATTCAGTTCGATAAATTTGCTTTTACAATGGGCTTAGATTCGCTTGACGATATGGATTCTGACGACGGATGATCCGAAAATCAATGGAATCAAACTGGCAACGAATCAAGTTGGTTGGATACTTATGAACTTCGGCTCCAATACAATTTCACCAACGAATTGCTGCTAGAATTGTCGATCTAGTAAAAAATCGTCTTCCACAGCCCCCAAGATGATCATCTTTGGAACCAAATCAAATCAGCCCGGTAGATGGCGATGCAGTCGATAATATAACCTTCATCAGATAAGATACCGACTTCAGCGTCATTTGCCGAGCTGATTTGTGAATCTAAACCATCCAGAGCGTCCCCCAAATGCTTTAAAAAAAAACATTCAAATCGGTCTAACCGTTTAGGAGGAGTTCAGTGACATACACACGTACAATAGAATTAACTCCCTGGATGGTTTAGATAGGGTAGGGTAGGTTTGGATAGCACTACAGGGTAGGGTAGTATTGTTATAAAATGTTTGATTGCAAATCCTATCACAACTTGCTGGCGCCTAGGTACCTCAAATGTTCTTCTACTCTTAATTACTTTTCATATTTACTACAAATATGTTCAAAATATAATATAGAAAATTTCCTCGAGCTTATAATTATCTATATTCTTGTGAACTTTCTATTATGACAATAATTTTTAGTCAGTCTGAAATAGTGTATCTGATTAGATCGAGAAGTATAAGATATAGTCATAGAATATGGATTTTCATAGGAGTTTCAAAACGCAAACTTTATACTTATATCTGTCTCGATAATTTTAATACGATTACTCCATAAGATAAAAAAGGAAAGTGATAGTTGCGTGTTTCTGTTTATACCGCCTGTATCTCAGGAATAGTCTAACTGTTATCGTTTGATGATTTAATGACTTAATACTAATTTATTCGGCTCATACCTAGCTATAGACTTGTAATAATAATATCTTTACTTCTAAAATAATAATATTTTATTTTTATTTATAACGTTCGTAAGAACTCTGAATGAAACGAAACATATTCATGTCCACTATTTTGTCTATGACAGGTAGAGGTGTGTAACTCATCAAAAATACGCGAGCTGCATCACAGCTCACGGCTCAGGTGTGTGAGCTGGTTCAATGACTCAGCTCGCAGATCAGCTCAATTTGTACATATAGTCCACGATGCGCGCACACGCTCACTACGTACCGCGCACCGAATTGAGCCGGCTGAGCTGCCGCGATTCGTTCGACTCTGCCGAGCGGCTCTTTTCATACTTCAGAGTTGGAATTATTTGTCTTTTTTATATTATCTATATATGTTACATATTTATTTATTGAATTGATTATTATTTATATGTTTTAGAACGAAATAACAATTCGTAGATTAGAATCACAAGAATAATCTATGGAGGGAGTCGCAGATACAATAGGAGTTGGATTGAGCCGTTAGCTAGTTATTTTGTTGTTGAGCTGTAGCTCAACGGCTCAAACCCGTGTGATCTGATTCATTGAGCTGGTTCAGAGCTGAGTTACACACCTCTAATGATAGGCAGTTTCACTAGACTACGGAAAAAAATGTTTTTGTAATAAAGTCAATTTAGACCCAAAGGCTAAGATATTGACCTGGTATTGTTAGCTCTAGTCTCAAGTCAGGTATAACACCTTTTTTTTATAATGAGAACGGAAATGTTTCGTTTCATTCATATTTTAATACGAAATATTTTAAATATAGGTAAGTATATACCACATAAATTTAGATCAATAAGGTAGATGGATAAATATAACATTATACTGATTTAATTTAGATATTTTTGATAAAAAGAGCGTTATTAAAAATTACAGAAAAAAATAATTCGTTTCATAAAAATAGACCTAACGTTTGCTTAAAACGAAACTGTCCATGATGTCTATGGTATTTAAAAAAAAATTATAAAAAAAATATTATGTCATTGATTATGATTTATTTACTTCGTAAAAGCGAATAAAGAAATGGTATTAAATATGTTATTCCTGTATTAAAATACAATACAATAATACTAAATAGGAATTAAATATAATTTCTCAATCATTCACAGAAGTTCACAGACAATAATCGCAAAGGTACCTTGCCGAGGCTCTCAGCATATTGTGAACGGATTTGCAATCAAACATTATAATATGATTAAGATTTCATGTGACGCTATTGAACTCGTAAATAAAATAAAATGGAAGTGGGCAGGACACATAGCCCGATCACCTATGTGATGAAGGCAGCTGGACACGGATGGTGAAAGAGTGTCGAGGAGCACAGTACTACACAGTATACTCCTTAAAGCGTTCTGATAGCGCTACGCGTTTCTACTGTCTGCTAAGACGACTAATTTATTGTTTGAGTGCTAAAGAGAACTTTAGTTGACTCTAAAAAATGGGACATCACCTTTGCTTATGATAGCTTTTCTATATACGTAGTAATAATAGCTCAATGTATAATTGATCAAAGGAAAATTTAAAAATATATAGATAAATAATTTATTATAATAAATTGTTTTGATTATAATATCACATTCTTTTATTTCCACTAACAGTGTTATGAGGAGCTTTGCATTTAGTTGCTTTCTTCTTTAGGAAGGATGTACTAATTAATTGCAAGGATAATATTTTAATTATGCTGGGCTGAGAAACACCATGTAGGTTAGCTGTATAATCTTGTATCTGAAATCAAAATATATATCTATAAGTATATAAAAGAAAGTCGTGTTAGTTACACTATTTATAACTCAAGAACGGCTGAACCAATTTGGCTAAAAACTGGTGGGATACTTTTATAGGGTAGGGTATGGTAAGGTAGGGTAAGTAAGGGGTAAAGAAGGGGGCGCGGGTGAAACCGCAGGCGAAAAGCTAGTTATATATATTACTACTATGATATTTACCTCACATTTAAGATTGTTGGTTCAACTATGGGAACTGACCTCTTTTTGGAGCCCAACAGCGTACCGCGTAAAGCACAAGCAACTTGTCCTGCGGAAGACGATCTTTCTCTAGCTCGACAATTCAAGCAGCAAAAATGGTTTAGTGAACTTGTATTGATTGGAACCGAAATCCATAATCATGCAACGTATTGGTTGCCGGGTCGGTTCTCAAGAAGTTCCCACTGACTCCAGAATATCCGTTGTCAAAATCCATATCGCCGAGGAAGTCCATTTCAGTAGCAAATTAATACAAAATAGAATTGAAACCAAGAAATTCAATAAAATAACTTCGAACGAGTCTGTCATATGCATGTCAACTATCTGTCACCTTAGATAAACTACGTGGCTGCCAGGCTTAGTGGTTGAAGTCCATAAACCTTCTTTCGTAATATAAATTTTCTTAAACTACCCAGGTTTAGGCTGGCTTTCTCTTAAATATGGCTAAAACCATCTTTCGTAATAAGACGGTAACTGTTTAGAGACTAGGACGAAAACCGCAATCTTTAGCGTTAAGTCTACTATAAATTATTATACGACCAGAGAAACATACGCGTGTTTTCTTGATCTGAGCCGAGCTTTCGATCTAGTAAGCAACAAATTACTATGGGAGAAACTTGGAAGGTCAAATGTACCAAAGAAAACTGTGGACTTCTTGAGGTACTGGTACAAAAACCAAACCAACACTGTGAAATGGGGCGACACCAGTCAAGGAGGCCTTAACTCGCCGGACCTCTTTGTATAACTGTACATGTTACATGAACGATGTTCTCGTGGGGCTAAGGAACACCAAGGTTGGCTGTCATATCGGTAGTGTCTGTCTTAACAACTTCAGTTACGCGGACGACATGGTGCTGCTTAGCCCCTCGGTAAACGGTCTTGCAAAGTTGCTAACAATCTGTGAACAATACGCCAAAAATCATGGTCGAAGTAAAACGTAAAGAAGACGCAAATGGTAGAATTCAGGTCTGGGAGAGGCCCGGCGAGGCGCCAGTATTTTAAGATGGCGCTGAAGTAGAAATAGTGTAGAAGTTCAGGTACTTGGGTCATTTGCTTACTGGGAATCTCAGTGACAACGATGACATTGAGCGTGAGCGTAGGGCCCTCGCGGTCAGATGCAACATGCTCGCGCGCAGGTTCGCTCGGTGTAGCGAACAAGTGAAGATGACATTGTTTAGAGCATATTGTCAATGTTTCTACACTTGTCAGCTTTGGGTTCGCTACACCAAAAGAGTAATGAATGCCATCAGAGTGCAATATAATATGCATATCGCAATTTGAAGCTGCCTCGTTGCTGTAGTGCGTCGGGCATGTATTCAAACAGTAGGATCCCAGACTTCTTCGCGATTTAGTCGGATTGTACACGCGCAACTAACGCACTTAGACTTAGTAGTACTATACCGCTACTGCCTCCCTCATGGAGTTAAAACTCTATGGCCTTCCCTCATATGCACCGATGGTCACTTGAGTGGCAGTGCTAGAGCTGGCGATTAGTAAGTAAATAGTTGGTTTGGTGCATACTTTTTTGTTTTCAGTTACAGTGAGTCTAGCACCAGAGCTTTGATGAACAATGAGTAGATAACGGGTCACATACAAAATCAAAGCTAAATACTGTACCTTTTTTTAAAATTCGGCTCAGCAAAGGGGCAATGTATACGTTTCTATAATAAAATACCTACCCAAAGAAATCGAAGAGCTACCTATACATAAATTTAAAAAGATAGTAAAACAGAAGTTATACAAGAAAGGGTACTATCAAGAAGTATAAAGCCCACTTCTTGGGTACTATAAAGTTTTTGATTTTGTAGGTGACAAGAATGCTTATGAATGAATTGTTCGCTTCGCTTTGTTATATATATTTTGTAAATTGTGATAATATTATAAGTAACACCTTTAAAAAAAAGGACTTGCTGAGTTTCTTGCCGGAGTCTTCTCAGTTCAAGTTGTATTTGGAAGCGGTGTAGAGTCATTTTGTTAACGTTCATAAGTCCGTTATCAGGGCCTAAATTGAATGAATACTTTTTGAATTTGAATTTTTAATTTGAGGAAGAAGGTGAGAGCCCAAAGTTTGGCCTTATTACCCTTACACGGATAAATCGATGAGCTCTCACCCGGTACATAAATACTGTCCGCGTTAATATGTACTTATACAGCTACATTTGTTTACTAAAGAAGGGAGACATTTCATTGTAAAACATTTCAAACGTTCCAACCTAATCACGAACATAGCCCCTAGTAATAATGTCACAAATCTTCAAATATTATCTTATAGTTACCAATTCAAGAGACAAGATAAAGTACAAGTACCTAGGTATTAAAATGTTCTTAATAATTTGTATAGACGCGAAACCATTGATATACGACACTCATTCATTCATTCGTTCAGTGTTGCCAATGCTACGGCAATTACCGTGTTCTACGGCTTTCAGGCCAAAAAATCACAAAATCCACGGCCTACGGCTGCATCCCTGTGGCCGTAGCAGATTCTACGGCTTTTTGCAAATTCTACGGTAATTAATTAATTTATGGGTTGGTATGATACGGGTACCTAAGGGTTACTCCGATGCACGAAATTTGACCGTCGTATAGTGCCGTCCCACTAACCCAAATATTGTTTGACAGGAGTTCGAGAGGAACGGCACTATACGATTGTTGAATTTTGAACATCGGAGTAACCCTTCTGACCGGGAATAATAAGTAAAAAAAGTATAAATTGTTGTAATTTTTTTTAAACGAATAGCGATATGCAAACATTATTCAAATGGAGCTGTTTTAGGGATTTTAATGTTAAATACATTTAATTGACATTAATTAAACGTTTTTCCTTTTTTTAAGAAGTGACACGGCCCACCTTTGGTCTTTTTCCATATAAACACGGCTTTTTTTCCTCATGTACACGGCCGCCTAAAAATTTTCATTGGCAACACTGCATTCGTTCACCATCAGGAACAGTGCAATGCACTAGGTAAGGTATGGGTAAATGCTTTTGCACTTCTTAACTTCAAAATTTCTCTTCATTCATACTAAATGAGCTACTACATCGCTATCGCGGGGTAGGAGCCTGGTGATCTGTGGTACAGGTTTTCCTAGTTCAGACACCAGTCCCTCACAAATTGTATTTTTGCCATACTAAAATGATCATTATTGTTTTTTAAATAGAATTTGTGAAGAGAGAATAAATGATTATACCACAATTTTGTGCATGAGGAAAATGATCTTCGTTTCAGAATGAATGAGTGTCGATGTTACGGTAAAATCCGAAATGAGGTATTTTTATCACAAAAACCCATTTCATAATTCTCCTTGAATCGCGGAACTAATGAGTCACTAACTTATAATATCTACGACTAAAATTATCGACGAATACCCCTACATATACAGTATGTGTGTTTAAAGATATAATGTACCTAAATATAATTTTTTTTTTCTCCTTTTCTCAATTTTATTCCTACCATGTTATAGGATGAGTTACGAATTAACTCAGCCTATAATATTGTTTTTAAAATTATATAACTACTTATCGGCACTGTTTGGTCTATATTATAAGACAACCTTTGTATCAAATATTTAGTATTTCTTGTATATTGACTGTTTCTTGCAAAAATAAATAGAAAAAAAAAATATTCGATCCCCATGAAAAATGTTATCAGTTTCTCCCGAGGTTGGGTGTAAAAAACTCTATAAGTAAACAGTGTTTCTTTTTCTAGCCGGTATGGGTAGATTATATACATTTTTTTTTAATAATTTTTAAAATCACTTTTATTTTCTATTTTCTTCAAAAGTCAAAAGTCAGGTCATTTTATAACTCCAAATTTTTAATACTTTGGTACTCAAACAAATCCCGAATAGCTGTTTTTATTCCACTGGATGGCACTGATAGGCTATTTTTCCTCAATATCACCTATACGAGACGGTCTCATTCTGCCAGCTTGTCAACTTTTTTGGTATAAATGTTTTATAATACACAAACAAAACAGCCGTAACAAAGAGTTTTCTGCAGTCGTGTGACAATTTTATCTAGATAAGGTACGTCCTTCATGTAGGTATATTTTAATAGTCCCAAAGAAAACAACTAATACAACTTATTTTGAACTTTTTATAACGGCTGTATAATTTTCAATTAATTAAATTATTATTTTTATTGGCCCTATCCTACGTCATCATTTAAAACTCATGTTGTAGCAAAGAAACGTACATAAATAAAAAATAAAACTCATGAATATACTAGCTCTGTGACTACCATATATAGCTCACATTCGCTCAAAGAGCTAAAAAAGAGATACATTACATACACTCTTATTTTACTCGCAGTCGTGTAACGTTTTGCGGGCGCCTTAAGAGGAAATGCTGGTGGCGTTTGTTCCATACAAACGTAATCCTTAGTTTCCTCTCTGGATAATAACGCTAAAGCAATGATTATTTTACCATGCAATCTGTAGCTACCACTGTATGTCCCTCGGTTGTGTTTTTCTCCATAAATTAATTATTATAAGAATTAGGAGCCATCTAAAATCTCAAAAAATTACCATTTTTAACGCCCTTATTAGACGTCCAGCGAACAAATTTGACGAATATAAAAAAACAAAGGAAAACCGACAGACATAGCCAAAGCGTTTCTTATTGTGATCCTTGAATTTATTTTTAAATCGATCCAGTTTAGGAAGAGTAAACCGGGTATTACAAAATAGAGATTTCGTCTGATTTTAATAGGTATAATCGGTCCAAGCTGTAGTTATCGCCTTCGGGCGGGATAGCTCGGGCACAGCGCGACAGCAATAGATACGTAAAAACCTATTTTTCAAATTTCTTGCAGCCATCCTTTCCTCTTAAGCCCATTATAACGAACACTGTACAAACCGCATCGTTGAAACGTAACATATTATACAGATATATATTATTGAGTAATATAAAGCATGAATGCATTCGCGGCGAGTCAGTGTGATCAGTGTACCCGAGCTAGTGCCATCATGAAGACTTGTTGCGTCTGTGTGTTCGTCATCGCGTGTTTAGGAATTGTGTACTCGGAATTACGTATGTTAAATTAACTTACTTATGTTTTAATAATTAGTTAAATGCAAAAGACAAATTCCAACATTTTAATAGATATTTTGATATTTTTTTTAAATCTGGTAAAAA
The DNA here is from genome assembly GCA_951394255.1 of Polyploca ridens. NCBI lineage: Eukaryota > Metazoa > Arthropoda > Insecta > Lepidoptera > Drepanidae > Polyploca > Polyploca ridens. Next base: position 2,266,253 of record OX596258.1, read on the forward strand.
TGTACAGGTCTGCCATGGTAGGTACAGGTGAAATGTGTTTCCAAAAGCTTGAAAAATAAAAAATCTAATTAAAATATAATTGTTGGATTAATTAGTATTTAAAACGAAGGAAAGGAAACTAGTCTTCCTTTTAGAATCTTCTCAGATGAAGGCCGTTTTCTGGACCAGTAATAATAATAATAATAAATGTTTTTATTGCTCAATCAAATTACATAATAATCACTATGCAGCCCAGTCACAATCACAGTTGTGACTTCAATATCTTTGACTTGCCTTCAGCTTAATTTTAGGCTTCTGTTCCCAAAAGGCGCCAACGGGACCCTATTACTAAGCCTCCGCTGTCCGTCCGTCCGTCCGTCTCTATCTCATGAACCGTAATAGGTACACAGAATGTGTATTTCTATTGCCGCTATAACAACAAATAATAAATAATGAAATAAAATAAAAAAATTAAGGGGGCCCCTTATAAGAAAAATATTTACGGCACCCTTCGTGTGCGTGTCCGACTCTCTCTTGGCTAATTTTTTAAATCTCTTTCGAAACCAACAATAACTAAGGCGCCGATCCCACAGAGAAGAGTTCTAGAGTTCTGCGTTCCGAGTTCTGCATTCCGCGTTGACTGTAAGCTATGTGGGGCCTTAGAAAGTAATAAAAGTGTATGATGTGTGATCACAGATATTAAAAATAGTCGGATATATTCTCGCTAACAAAAAACTGTGTCACTCAAGTCGGCCACCACGCTGTACGTACAAGCCGGTACGCACACATTCACACATTAGTTGAGCGCGAGTAATCGACAGTGGTTTTACTGGGTTCGATGCTCGGGTCATCAATGCAATTTACGTTGTTTGTTTAGGAATAATCACTTTTTGCCCGCGATGATTAATATACCCGAGAGATAAGGACAAAGCTCACCACCTGTCGTTATACCTTCACTGAAACCAATACCTATCAACATAAAATCATGTTGGGGTGTACTAGGGTTGCCATCCGTCCGGGTTTCCCCGGATTTGTCCTAGTTTAGAGATCGTGCGGAGAGCGTCCGGGCGTGGCTAATTTTTTGTCCAGATTCAAAGTTTTCAAGTCACAACAATCAAAAATATTTTTTATTATACTGAGTAATTAAAAAAAGCACTGTTACCAAGTTCCAAAATCCGGGGCTTTCACGCTTCTTGTCCTGGTTGACAGATTTTAGAGATGGCAACTCCTAGGGTTGCCATCTGCTAACATTTGTGTTCCAATGAACTATCAGTTGTGTAAAAATTTACACATTTGACAGTTTTGGTAGTGTACTCATTTAATAGCTTCGAAAGCCTGTATTTAGTAGACAAAGGACATTAGCTCAATGGCAATGGAGTTGTAAGGGAATGGGAAAAACGGTAGACGAGGGTCCCGGGTTTGAATCCTACAATGAGTTTGAACTATCGGCAAAGGAAAAACATCGTGAGGAAACCATTGCATTGTGGTACTATGTAGTACCCGCCTGGCTGGCTACCACCCTCGAGTTGAAAATCTGTCGCCAAGCACCTATCGGTGTGTTCCGACAGCTGCACTTGAGAGCCAGTTCCTTCTAGGCTTTGTGTGTGCACCACCTTCGGTACATCATCACTTGCCATGGTGAGATTGCGGTCAAACACAGGCCTGTACAGTTTTTTTTTATTTATAGAATAATTTGGCCCCCTGTTTGGTAAACTAAAACTAACGTTATATTTAGAAACCGATTATTCATTTATGTTAAATTTAGTTACTGAGATAACTCAAGGTTAGTTAAGAGTAAAAACCCGTATTCGAGTCATCCTCGAACTAGGCCGATGATTATAAAATAAATAGTTATGCAAATAATGTTTAGAAACAATAACTAAGTGCTGTGACGTCACTCATAGATCACCGTGTGAGGTCATAACATCGAACAGGATGTGGGTACAGTCGGCATGCAAAAATAGGTGTAAAAATACTGTTAAGATTTTTTGTCGCCGTAAAAATATTGTAATAATCAATTTTATATTTTATCATTTTTTTTTGTAAATATTGAGAGATGAATGCACAACTTAAATCGCAGTTACTAGACACTTTATATAGTACCTAAACTAGATATCCACTAAGGATTTTTTTTAATATTAACAACACTGAAATCGCAAAAAGATAAAATACACTGTGATCCTAAACGAGCAATGTGTTCTTTTGTGTTTTAAAGATGTCGTAAGTATTCAACCTATATGACTGTAATATATCAAAACCTTGTTACTTGCACTCAGGTTTACTACAACTCGCTAAATAGGTACCGTATTTATAAAAGGTAGAGCGTGGTGTTTATTCGCTCAAAGAGCAGCTCGACTGAGGAGTACCTCCACCTTACAGAAAACCGCAGCCAAACAACTGTATGTTGTGTTCCTGCGCGTGAGGAAGGTCGCCAGAGCTCATTGGGGAGAGTCGATAACGCGTGAGTGATGCCTCGTGTGTTGCAAGCGTCCATACGGCTGCGGTAATCGCTTACCATCAGGCGGACCGTCCGCTTGTAATACATTATTGCATGGCTGACTGTACTCGTCGTAACTTTACAATCGGCTTGCAGGATGCCTTTATCGTAACATGACTGACATTTTATTAATATATTTCCTTAAAAAACCTGTTTATAAATCATTAAAAAGATAAAAAGTATTAAAAGTTACTGCGTATCTTTATTGTATTTTTGTTGGTTTAATAAATTGCTTGCTCCGTATATTAAACACTAGCTGTATCCCGCGGTTTCATCAGCGTTCCCGGGATAAAAAGTAGCCTATAAAACCTGGTGATAATGTAGCTTCCTATTTGTGTTTCAAACTTTGATCCAAACTTACAAACTTTCCCCCTTATTCATAATCGCTTTTTAACTAAATCAGTGTAATAGTGTGCCCCGTCTCACTCTTTCGATCACCAAATGTCACCGTCAGATAAAGACTTCGGAATTTTAGCTAATCAACGTTTGATAACTTTATTATGAATAAGGGGGTCATGCGCAATAATTGTCATGAGTGGGAATTGAACCCACGACCTGTGACTTGTCAGGTCAAGTAACTGGATAAAACCTGGCGACAACTACCTTGCTGTATAAAAATCAATTAAATGCTAATAAAGATAATCGTACCCATAAAAATGAACTTACGATAGTTTATAAAACATTTAAAGAAAGTAATCACTAGTTTTATATTATTAGCAATTACTCTACTTACATATAACAATTAACTAGGTAGATACAGATATACAGAGGTACTTACATCGTTAATCACAAAGCCGTCGGTGCAGTTTCACCGTAACCATTCGATGTAATTAAATGATAACAGACTTAGGGTTGACACTGTTTTGAATATAATAATGGAAGTAGCATTTATGACGAACCAAACGAATACGTGTGCGTTCTATAACTTATCAATTAAATTGTTAATTGTTAATTGCTAACACAATTTCTGGGTTGTTTCACGAATTGTAAGTTATTCTTCTCTTTCTTTCTTCTTTATGTTGTGAAAGAAAGCATTCATTCTCAAAATTTTACAAACGAAACAACAATAATATTGATTAATCTAGGTAGGTATATGAATATTTATTCATACTAAACCAGCTGTCCCCCGCGGTTTCACCTACGTTCCCGGGATAAAAAACCTATGTCCTCCATACCGTAGGCTATCTGTATGCCAAATTTCATGATGATCCGTTGAGTAGTTGAAGCGTGACGGCGTAACAAACAAGCAAACAACCTCAATTTCGCATTTATAATATTAGTTAGGATTCTGTCTTGAAAAGTATAGCTTTATAAAACAAATTTATAATCCAAAAATATATCTACATAAAGATAATTTTAGCATTTTTTTATGAACTATAATATCAAAATATATGTATTTTAACTTATAAATATAAAATTGCGTTTTAAATTGGATTTTATTCATGAAGAGACAATTCTCAAAACAATTCACTTAAAACAAAAAAGAAAGCGTACCTGCCAACCCTAACAGCTAATCAACGTATAACTACTTATTTGTAAACATTGTTTGTCTGTCTGTCTGTCAAAGGATACTCAAGCAACTGACACTGCACCGGATCTTGGACAATGAGTTATGATGATCATCATTTACTAGAACCTAACACACAATAGTCCATTCAGAATTTATAATTACATACAGCGGACTCTTTAAAAGTTTGTGTAATTGGTTTTTTCCATAGAGTTGATTGAGTATGTGCCGGTTATGTGCAACACTGCCTTGAAACGAACTGCAAGTTCATAGTTATAATGACTAAATAAAAACATATAATCAATGCCAATACCTCGTTTTTAGGGTACCCTTATGATTGGCACCATAAGGGTTGCCGCCATAAGGGTTGCCGCCATAAGGGTTGCCGCCATAAGGGTTGCCACCATAAGGGTTGCCACCATAAGGGTTGCCGCCATAAGGGTTGCCACCATAAGGGTTGCCACCATAAGGGTTGCCATCATAAGGGTTGCCGCCATAAGGGTTGAAGAAAATAAATAAAAATAAAAAGCTCCAAAATAATCAAGAAAACCATTTTCCGTACTATTATTTTTTGCCATAATATTCATTGTATCTTTGCGCTTTGGATCTAATAGGTACCGGTCACCGGTGATAGCTTTTCGTTCTTCTTACAATTTTCTTGATTGATTGATGATTAATAGTTTAACTATCGTCTCGTGTTTCAAGCTGTTATGGTCACTTCGATAAACAAGTCATTACAAACTAGGTAACCGGGAGGAAAATTTAGTTAGACGCATACGCGCCTGTGTAATCTAACCGGGAGAGAACGAGGCACTTATGTCCCGAATACAGGTGATTAGAAGCAAACTTTTCTTTCCGCAGTGAGAAAACATTTTTTCTGCTCATGCATTTGTATGTTGGCAAAATGGAAAATGTCATGAGATTTATAAAATACTAGCTGTCCTCCGTGGTTTCACTTTTCGTTCTCGAGATAAAAGTAGCCTATATCACTCGGGGACATCGGGGACAATTCTGGGAAAAGATTTTTTAGAGTCCACCTGATAGTTCCCGAGATTAGCACGTATAAACAAACAATGAAAAATCTTCAGCTCTATTATATTACTAGCCGTTCCCCTCTGTTTCATCAGCGTTCCCGGGATAAAAAGTAGCCATAATACTCGGAGATAATGTATCTTCCTATTAGCTGAGCTATTTATGAAACAATTTCTCCTCTTGTGTTACTTTGGAATAAATGTCTTTTCTTTCTTCTTCTTCTTTCTTTCCCTTTTATATCTTTGAGGTTTGAATATGGAATCCTTCCATCAGGGACCTGTGTGCAACATTTAATTTTAGATCTAATCTAATCTTTAATTCTATTTCTGCGTAACCATGCTCTATAATTACTAAATTATTTATCTCCACAGAGCAAGTAGGAGCACTCTGTCGACCCAATGAGAGGCTGCTATCATGCGGATGCCCGAAGACCTGCCAGAACCCCGCCCCTGACTGCGAGGGTGTATGCAGGGAGGGGTGCTTCTGCAATGATGATGAAGTCAGGAACGCTACAGGTCACTGCGTGAAGCTATCTGACTGTCCACCTATTGGTAAGACCATTTTTTTTATACTTTGTTGCGTACACTTTTGATTAACCGACTTTAAAAAAACTATATTTTTATATGTTCACCGATTACTCATAAACTGCTTATCCTATGCAGTAGATCCCAGTGTTCGATGCAATTCTATCGAACACCGTGTTGCTGAGCCAACAAATAATATAGCGAGGCCGCACCAAGTGTGCATTTACCTCAGTGCGTACTTTTCCGGTCAGGTTGTGCAGTCGTACCACAAGGGTCGCGTCCCCTACACCCAGGGAACGAAAATGAAAACGCTGATACTACGTGTATCAGCGTTTTCATTTTCGTTAATAAATAAAGGGGATAGAACCTTTGTGGCATAGCTAGCCGCCGCCATTTTGATTTTTTTTCAATGTCGCGGCGCACGATGTAACTGGTATATATGGGTAGAGGACACATATACAAACAAAAAATGTTAATCCATATGGTGGCCTAAAGTGTCACGTTTCCGAGATATTTGGAGGTAAAGATCGCCATATGAGAATTATGACAATCATTAAAAATTTACTTATTACGTGTTTATATGCATTCGATTGTATTCAAATAATAGTCCCCAGGTAACTTTATAATTTTTTTTGAATAGAGTAAAACTAGGAGCACGAAAAACAATATTTTTAATTACTTACCTACTAAACAGCATCGTAATATTCGCTATGAACCACAATGTTGTCAAAGAAGCTCGGATCGTGACTTGTCATTATTATACAAACAAAAATGACAATACTTGTCCTAAAATCTATGTTACCAAGTTAATTGGAACTAAAGATCGCTAAGTAATGCTCCCTGGGCGCCAAAATTGCAATAGCGTCGTAAATAAATAAAAAAAACCCGATCCCGCGGCCGTCCCGACCTAATAATTTCCACCTAAATGAAAGTCCCGTCTTCGCGGAAGACTGCTTACGTGCACACAATGCCAAAAAGGCGATAGATCAGACCCGACGTATTACAGGCCTATTGCCATCACCTCCCATTCTCTCCAATGTCATGTAGCGAGTGATCAACACGCAACTCTTGAGATATCTAGAGGATCACGATTTGTTGAGTGACCGACAATATGGCTTCCGCCATAGTCCCTTGGCTGTGATGTGTCTATGTATACACTAGAAGGTCACCAGCCGAGTGGTCACTTGCCATTGAGAGTCAAGGTGGCGAAGGCGTTCGATCGGGTCTGGCACCGGTGTCTTCTAACGGAGTTACCAGCATATGGGCTTCCCGAGGGACTATGCAAATGGACCGCCAATTTTCTGTCCAGCAGATGCATAAGAGCTGCGAGATATAAATGCTGGCGTCCCGCAAGGGTCTGTACTCTCCCCAACACTGTTCCTACTGCATATCAATGAAATGCTGTCTATTGACGGCATTCATTGTACAGAGGATGCGCATCGCCCGCGCCGCACCACCTACCCGGCCCACTGACTCACTGCCTGTGTTTACTACGTCGGCCCCTTTTACGAAGCCCATGCCTGAATAGGAATCGAAGCGGGCTTGTGATGATGGTTTTGAGATAGTGCAAAGCAGGAAGCATCGTCAGAAAACGAATAAGAACCGATGCGGCACAGCTCCTGTGGAGCCCAAGCAAACCATGCGTGCTGCCATGCCAAACACTCCGGTGTATATTTCTCGTCTACACTACGCCACCAAGGCGGAGGACATCGTGGAGTACATTCGCCAAAGAATCAAGTACTCGCTGAGGGTGCAGCTATTCGAATCGAGCCGCAACGTCAACTTCAAGGCGTTCGTGGTGCGAGTATCAACATGTTTTCTGCACCTCGTCATGGAAGAGGACTTTTGGCCGCAGAACTTGGTGTTCCGTTGCTTTCGCGGACAAGTGCCACATGATCGCACGAAGACATAGTGCAGTGCAGTAGTGTTAAATATAGGCTTAAATGTTTTATACTAACAAAAATGTTTTATTATAATATTTATGTTAGTTTGTAAGGTTATCTATGGGCCACAGTAGCTTGATAATAAAGATTTATTATTATTATTGCAAATATTCCTCGTTTCGTGGTGGATGAAAGCCGCGAACGGCTTGTGTCTGAAATCGAGAACTCACTAACTAGTGTCTCCGATTACGGTCGACTAAACCTAGTCCATTTCAACCTCACTAAGACCCAAGTATGCGCGTTCACCGCTAAGAAAACCCCATTTACTGTGGCTTCACAATTCCAGAACACGGACATCACTGAAAGCATCGGGATCCTCGGCATCGACATTTCTAACGACGTCAATAGGCCGTCTAGAAGACAAGGTTAAGCTAGCATCCAAAAAACTCGAATTGCTCAACAGAGCGAAGCAGTACTTCACATCGAGGCAAAGGCTGCAACTTTACAAGTCCCAAGTCCGGCCTTATATGGAGTACTGCTCTTACCTGGATACCAGTTTGGGCCTTTAGGCTCGGTTCAGCGACGTGCCATTAGAATCGTCGACGATCCCGAGCTCACAAGCGGCTTAGGGCCCCTCAATCTGAGGAGAGACTTTGCCTCCTTATGTGTGTTCTACCGCTTGTACAACAGACAGTGTTCTGTAGAATTGTTTAACCTGATGCCTACGGCTACCTTCTACCATCGCTAGTCTCGCCATTGACGGGAAGTCCATCCTCACACATTGGAACCTAAATAGTTTCGAACTATGCGGTCTCACGGGAGCTTTCTTCGCATACAATTAGGCGGGCCGTATGTTTGTTTGCTACCTAAGTAGTGTAAAAAAACCTTTTATTTAAAGGTTTGAGGTCACGGCTTGTTTCTATTATGTGTTTTATTTTATTTTTAAAACCGTGATGCACTATTATTTGACCATTATTGCTTAAAAACAAGAACATAAATTGTACTTAATCAACATTAAACTATTGTCATTCGTCTCATATTTATTATATATACATCGATATTCCAATATCTCGGTAACATGCTATTTTAAGACAAGTATTGTCATTTTTGGTTAATAACGGTGACATGGAAAACAAGTTAACCACAACGATTCGAGCTACTTGACAACATTGTGTTTCATTGCGAATATTGCGATGCGGTTTAATAGGTAACCAATTAATGAATATTGTTTTTTTGTGCTCCATGTTTACTATATTCTAATAAATAGTTAAATCAACCTGGGAACTATTATTTGAATACAATCTAATGCATATAAACACGTAATAAGTTCATTTTTAATGATTGTCGTAATTCTCATATGGCGATCTTTACCTCCAAATATCTCGGAAACGTGACACTTTAGGTCACCATATTGCTTAACATTTTTTGTTTGTATAAGTGTCCTCTACCCAAATATATCACTTACACCGTGCGCCGCGACATTGAAAAAAAATCAAAATGGCGGCGGGTGGCTATGCCAGCTCCCATACAAAAAAGTTCGTACCCCTTTCTTCAGCCTTAAAACTGACGGACTTTCATACAAACTTTCATCCCCTATTTTACCCCTTAGTGGTGGAATTTCGAAAAACCCTTTCTTAGTGGATATCTACTCTTCACAAACTAAATTTTACGTCTCTAGGACCAGTGGTTTAGGCTGTGCGTTGATATATCAGTCAGTCAGTCAGTCAGGACTTTGAATTTTATATACCTATATAGATCCTTGGAAATAACACTAAGAACTCTTAATCTGACACCGTTTTGAAGTCTTAAAGAGCTATTTTATACTTTTCAGTGTATTCTCAAGTCGGTTTAATTTACTTTGTGGTTAAATACTATATATACCTACGCTTGCAGCTTGAGGAGAGTTCTCTAAAAATAACATGATTTGTTAAAATTCCTTATAACCAATGACTGATCCTTATTTTCAGCAACACCATACAAGCTTGACACATCAGAACCTCGCTACAACCACGGTCAATGTCCCAAGAATGAAGAGTACAGGTTCTGCGAGCCCTGCAACAAGACCTGCGAGAACCCCAACCCCATATGTCCAGCGCAGTGTGGCAGAGGCTGTTACTGCAAGGGGGAGCTGCTGAGAGACAAGGACGGAAGATGCGTGAAGTACGAGCAGTGCTCGAATGTGAGCCAAAAGAATGAGAACAGTAAGTAAATTTAATACTTTACTTACTTTGGACCGACAATTCAGTATGACAAAAATTTATCTAATTTTTTACAGCACCATTTCACATAAAGTCAAAGTCAAAGCTAGTTTATTCAATTTAGGCCCCAGAAGGGCACTTATGAAGGTCACATGTACTGAAGTTACCACCGGTTCGGAACTCGGCCTTCAACTGAGAAGAATCCGGCATGAAACTCAGCAAGGTTACATTTTTTAAATATTTTTTGGACAATCTGACTATGTTTTTTATGGCCATCAAAAAATCTGGGGCCCAAGTACTATGCTATTACAATTGTGTATCAATGAACGATCAGTGGTGTAAAAATTTACACATTTGACAGTTTTGGTTGGTCAATAGCTCGAAAACCATTATTTCCTTCTAGGCTTTGTGTGCTTACCATCTTCAGCCACATCATCACTTACCATGGTGAGATTGTGGTCAAACACAGGTCCATACAAAGTAAAAAAAAAAAATTTTAGAAAACAGATATTGGCTCAATGGTTATGGAGTTGTATCGTGTCAGCATGTCATTTTAATCATAGGCCAAAGAATATTTTAGTTAAATAATAAGCTCCATGTATAGGCCTTAAAATTAAACTGCCATAAGAATAAGATGCGCAATTGTATAAACATAAATATTCCTAACCTTGACTCATTTTACATATTTGCAAATACTTACAGCCTAATACAATATTAGAATTCTATGAATGTACAAATATTCAATACATACACGACCACAGATTACGAATTGTAGAGGTTACGCGGAAATGAAATAGATTATGCAGAACCATTGGTATAAAGAACAGATGTTTATGAGCATCTTATTCTAGTTTTTTTTTTTTTTTTTTTTTCAATGGCGTCACACGTCTTGTGTATTTTGCCAATTTCCAGTAATATTATAAGTTCTAGTCACATTAATCACTTTCACATAGTCCTCAGTCAGTCATCGTCCATAAAAGTCATGTTTTGGTACAATGGTGGTTATTGTACTAAAACTTCACGGACTTCTTGAGACAACTTGAAAAGACACGATACACATAATTCATTTCATTTCACTTCACTGGTGCACATGATTGATGAGTATTGGATAAAATACCACCGATAATACGCAATAAAACTCAAAATACACGAATTTATGAAAATAAAAATGAAAACACAACGTCTCTCTACAAGTTCCCGCCAAAAAGTCCCTTATTCAACAAAGGATTTTTTTTTTTTTTAATGAACTCCTTTGAAGGTGGAACCTTCCCTTACGCTGACAACAAAGCAAAGTAATAATCTGCATATTGTCCGCGAAACCCTTGCCAAACGTGCTGGCGATCATTAACTTGCCTGTAAAGGGCAAGACTACTACATTTTCGTCTTCGACACAGAGTGTGTCGAAGACGAGAAACATTCGTTTCTAATGGCCACAGACTTATAAACCTTTTTTTTTTTTCAGCAAACTACATAAATCCCATTCCATACCAAATAACCTGCAACCTGTACCAAGCATACAAGCACTGTGAGACCTGCGAAAGGACCTGTAGTGACCCTAACCCTAAATGCCCTACGTCTTGCAAAAGGGGCTGTTTCTGCGGTAACGGTTACGTGAAAGCCCCTAATGGCCAGTGCGTGAAATTAGAAGATTGTCCCAAAGGTTGGTGAATGTAGATCGGACTAGGATATGAATCAGTATTAGTCGATTATTTAGTTTGGGTTTGCACGATTCCAGTATTACTTGACACGTTTTCTACATAACTATATCTTCTTTATTGAATAAAGCTTACATGTATTTTTTTCTCTGACTAATTAATATAGTGTGATATCCGTATCAAAAATCTGTGCTGTGGTTCTTTAGTTAGAATCACACTAATGGAAAAATAGACGAAGAGACGTAGCGTTTCATTATTATTTTGTTTACTATCAATCGATCAGAAACCCATGATATTTATTTGCAACTTTAAATATATGTAATTGAAAGTGCCATTTTTTTATTTGGAGCTCTATTTTACAATTTTTTAATTTTTTTTTTTTTTTTGGCTTGTAATAAATACTTCAAACTGTGCGACAAAAAACTGCGTTTTACGGTGTCCAGCTTTGGATAGGGCCTTAATTAAAAAACAATTGTGATACTGTAAATAATCCTCTGTGATTGTAGGTGTCTTATCTTGCCAGTGACTAATCGAATTGTAATACCTCAGCACATTTTTTCACACATTTTTTATGTAAAAATGCACTTCACATAGTTTTAACTTATTTTATGAGTGTAATTAAGATTTTTTATTTATTTTATAGATTATGAAATATTTGAATAAAATTTTGATTTTAAATTTTCTTCTTTTTCTTATTTTCCTCTTGTATTAGAATAGTCTTCTGATTATCACCTAATACTGGCTACTAAAGGCCATACGAAGAGGGAATGGCGCATATTTCTATTTGCCTTACTTTAAATAATGTAAGAACATAGGAAAAAAAAAGTCGGATAGTAGTACCCAACTGATATGGCTTACCGATGTACCTGCGCAGAAGATACATTTTCAAAGCGTGAAATGAAATGAAATAATTTATTCATTCAAATAGGCCTTCACAGGCACTTATGAATAGTCAAACTGTAATACTGTAATGCACGGTGTGGGAAACACTATTGGCCGACAGCTGCCGTCATGTTAGCGCGCGCCGTGCGGAGGGGCGTGACTAGCGAGTGAGACGGAACTAACAGCTGCAGTGTATTATGAACCTTATAGTAGTGATCTAAGGTTGATTGTAAGTTTTAAGCATTCTTTCGTTAATCTTCGGGGCCAAGATAGAACGAAGATTCATGACGCGCTATATCAGTTGGGTAATACTGTACTAGTGCGACTACGATTTGTATCGAAACCTTACCTTAGAAAAAATTGCCCATAGAGATCTTCATGTTATTGTCACTAGATGGCGCTACTTACATTCCATATAACTCGCACTAAGCACTGAAAGAATAATTCGAGTAATCCGCGAGAGGCGCTGTGCCACAGATTTCAAAGTCAAGGTCATAGTTGTACGTATTATTTATATACTCTGAGGTCATAGCCATTTATTAAAAGGCCCTAGTTAGTAGGCACCATCGAGGGTAGTCACTTATACATGAAGGTCAAAGCTACTGAAGTTACCACCAGTTCGTAAGTCGGCCTTCAAAAGAAGAACAGGCAAGAAACTAAGCAAGGTAACATTTTTAATTATTTTTGGACAATCTGACTAGGCACCTATATTGGTAATTTTTTTGTTGTCCGTATACTAGAACGTCAACCAATGCTTTCGAGTCGAGTTTTAAACAATTGAATTTGTAACATGCACCAATGATATTAGATTTATTATCGATTAACACGATCTATTCTTGAGACTTACCCCCTTATTCATAATCGCTTCCCCGTCTCACTCTTTCGATCACCAAATGTCAAATGTCAGATAAAGACTTCGGAATTTTAGCTAATCAACGTTTGATAACTTTATTATGAATAAGGGAGTTTTAGTTTTGATCTGGTATTATTCGACATCTATGGGTATTAAAATGCCCACAGATTACAGAATAATAGGTAATCTGTGATAATGCCGTAGAGTACGTAGGAAAGTACAATGAAATTAATATCCCTATAGACTCGGCTCACGACCATTGAAGAGTTTTTAGAGTTGATAATGCAACAATCTGGTATTTTTACAAGCTTTTTGTATGTAAATATGTTTGTTCGGGTGGAATCTTGCAAGTCGAATTTTAACCGACTTTCAGAGGTCGGATGGACTTGATATTTGGTATACTGAAAGTCAATGCAAGTACAGTCAACAAAAAGTACAGTCACCAAAAAAGCTTGAAATATTTTTTAACAAAAACTTATTTTGTGTTTATCGACAAAACTTTACACTTGCGCTACCTTTTTTTTTCATTAGCTTTGGGTGATCCTCATAAGATACCCGACCTCCTTGGGGGTAGCGGCCAGGTTATGCCGGACTTGTACCGGCTAAAACCCCACGGTGGTCGCCACCTGCGCTACATACAACAGAGAGGGACGGGTTCTCGTGCAGATTGCGTTACCTGTGTAGGTAACTAAGCGCCGTGCATGGAGAGGGGGGTACCTCTCCATGCACGGCGCTTAGTTAGCACGTTCCGGGGAAGTATGATACCTAAGTCGTGACCCACATCCTTTTTGGGGTCACTTCTGGGCACTCGGAGCCACCCCGATTACCCACGACCCAACAAGGACCCCTTTTAGTCATTGAGCTATTATTACTACGTATAGAGAAGCTATTATAAACAAAGGTTATGTCCTATTTTTTTAGAGTCAACTAAAGTTCTCTTTAGCGCTGAAACAATAATTAGTCGTCTAAGCAGACCTTTGAGTATTTAGTCTATACTCAAAGAAGCAGACAGTAGAAACACGTAGCGCTATCAGAACGCTTTTAGGAGTATTTTTCTCGTGATTTTCACGGCGCTTACACGTTTCGTTCATCGTTCTCAACAAGTGTGGCCGGATGACCTCACTTGAACGGAACATAGTTGTAATATGTGGCGTCTTCTCTATACGTAGTAATAATAGCTCAATGCGTTTAGTCGCCTTTTACGACAGGCAGGGGTACACAGTAGTTGTCATTCTATGCCCCAAATACTGCATCTACAGCATCAAGCAAGACGCGACCTTACGCCAACTTGGAGGGCTCGGCTTGCGCCAGTTGTGTCAATTCCTGAGAGAATATGTATCGTTAATTCAAACGATACTAAATTTTAACTATTTTCAACTCTTTACACTCAACTATAACATTATCCTCTCAGCCGAAGTATCAATAGGCGATGCACAAGACCCGTCAGTGGAAGACTGCGCGACGGATGAGAAGTACTACTCATGTGGCTGGTGTGAGCCGACCTGCTCAGATCCCGCCCCCTTGTGCCCGCTCAGGGTATGCACTAGGGGCTGTCTGTGCCAGCCGCCCCTGCTCCGGCACCACAGTGGCCACTGCGTGCAGGAGAAGGATTGCTTACCACGTAATTAGTTGAAAACCTTTTATTATATTCAACATGAACAAAATAGATGAATAAAAAAATACGAAATTTTTTTGTCGCATTGTTTGTTTATACAACGTGTAACGGAAAAGAAGACATAGACAAGACTCCCAAGCTTTATTTTTGTTTGTATAGGTGTCCCCAATAGAAATATTTTGAATTAATCGTGCGCCGACATTTGACAAAAAATCTAATTGGCGTCTGCAAGACTCTGAACATAAAGTTTCGAACCTTTAAACCTACTAGATGTTTTGTCGCCACTACAACTTATTTACAGTGCGTAATAGTATCGAAAATAATAAATGTAACTATTTTTTGAAAATAAAATTCGCCACCCCAATAAATTGTTATGGGTATGTTATCATAGATCTCTGTGTATAATAAGAACTGGTTATTTCCAATAAGATTCTGAGAACCAAAAACTGTTTTAGCCTCAATACTTTTTTCATAGCTCACGAATATGATGCTTGCAGTATTCAGCTGGGGATTTTACCATAGGATTATCATTTCGTGGTGACCATAGTATGATAAAAGATATAAAAGTTTTTCAAACATTCAAGATATTATTTATATCGAACTAGTTGTCCACCCGCAGTTTCAAGTCTACATACTTAAATATATTAAATCAGTGTCGTTTTTCACAGGAAAGTGTGTAAATCCAGACGAAGAGTTCGTATGTCGTTACGGGTGTGAGCCACGGTGTGGCGTAAGCGCTTGCCCAATGCGCGTGCTGAGATGTTCGCTCGGCTGTCACTGTCGAGCTGGGCTACTGCGCGACGTCACTGGACTGTGTGTCAAACCAGCCGAGTGTACTAATGTCACACAGTATAACGTGTTATAATATAATAATAATAACAGTCTTAGATACACCTGAATATAAAATATACTGGGACCGAACGATCCTAACCGATAAAACGATACACTGCAACAGACCGGATATCACTCTCCACGATAAGAAAAACAAAATAGTTTATTTAATAGATATTGCAATCCCCAACACTCACAACCTTAGATCTACTCACACTGAAAAAATATCCAAATATACAGACCTATCAATAGAGTTGAAAACACAATGGAAAGTGAACACAGTTACAACCGTTCCCATAGTATTATCATCCACTGGTATTGTACCTCATACACTTCACACCAGCCTAAAAATACTTGGAATCCATAAAATGACATACATCCAACTACAAAAAGCCGTTATTTTGAACACCTGTAGAATAGTCCGCAAATTTTTAACAATAGACCAATAATCTCACACAACAAACAAACACACACCACTCATGAACACTTGTTACATTACATACATACATCTCCCACACAAACACGCTCACACCTCACATACCTTACCCATTTTTTCGTTTGGCCAAAAGCCCGCGATAAAATGTAAATACCCTACCAGTAAGTAGGAGAAATTTAAAAGAAAATAAAAATAATAATAAATTTGTTTATTTAGGCAGTCTGCACCCATACTAAGGAAAAATACAAGTTATATATATAATAAAAACAAAATACACTTCAACGTCAGTAAAATACAAAAAATAAAAAACATATATAAATCAAAATAAAATGTACGAGTTCCCATAGGCATAGGTTATTTTCGATTCACGTTGCGGTGAGTAGACAACCAGTGTCGGAAAACGGAGGCGTCAAGGTTTTCACTCATTGTCCGGAGAATCTCATTAGTCGACGATCGTAGTCGCTCCCAGAAGGATGCGATCCGAAACCTTATTATTGCGAAGAAATCCGGAAGGCCTGCCGATGCAAACATGCCCGACGCGCTGCACCACCGAGGCAGCTTCATCAGGATGCGGTATGCATTATTATACTGCACCCTGATGGAGCTGTACGAACGTCTCGTGTAATTGAACCACAATTGACATGTATATAGATTTTGACAATAAGCTCTATACAATGTACCTGCTACATCATTATTACAACGATAAAAACGGCGCGCGAGCATGTTGCATCTCACTGCTAAAGCTCTTCTCTCGCGTTCAATGTCATTGTCGTCCTGAAGACTCTCCGTCAAGATATGTCCAAGATATTTGAACACCTCCACTCTCCGAACCTTTGAACCATTCAAATACAACGAAGGCACCGTCTCCGGGCCTCTTCCACTCTTGAACACTAGCATCTCCGTTTTGGAGGCGTTATACTTAAGTCCGTGCCTTTCAGCGTACTTCTCACAGAGAGCCAGTAGTTTTCTAAGAGCCCCTATAGATGGACTGAGGAGCACCATATCATCAGCGTAACTTATGTTGTTAACACAGGTGCCGGCAATATGGCAACCTACTCTGGTGCTCCTCAGTTCATCAATAAGGCCATTCACATACACGTTGAAGAGGTCCGGAGACGTCAACCCGCCTTGACGCACACCACAGTCTAGCCTATAATCGTTAGACTGTGTGTCGCCCCATCGTACATTATTGGTTTGGTTCTCGTACCAGTGTCCCAACAACCTCACGATGTCATTTGGAACCTTGGACTCGATGAGTTTTGACCATAGCAAATCATAGTTTACCAGGTCAAAAGCACGACTCAGGTCCAAGAAACACGCATATACGTTCGTACTTCTACTTGTATAGTATTTGACTGTGTTTTTTAGACAAAAAATTGCGGAGTCAGTTGATACACCGGGACGAAAACCAAACTGTGCATCACTAATACATACATTCTTCATTAAATAGGGATGAATAAGCCTTTCAAGAATTTTACCTATGACTGTACCTAACGAGATCGGTCTATAATTATTCAAAGCACTTAAGTCCCCAGTCTTATTTTTCGGGATTGGAACCACCACAGTCTTCATTAAATTTGTCGTTATGTAGCCCGACTTAATACATACATTAAATAAGCTACATAGAACACGCGATATCTCACTGCTAGCATGGAGAATATGCTCGATACTCAACCCGTCGTGACCCGGAGATTTTCCACGCTTCATCTCCCTTATCACATTAGTGACATCATTAGGTGTAAACTGGATCGAGTCCGACTCTGAGCCCCTGGGTCGATCACACACGCGCATACACCCCACCACAGGCAGCGGTTTCACACTAAAATGATCAGCAAAAAGGTTTGCGATTTGTTTTGGTTCCTGCAAGTTTCCCACACATATCGGCAGACCTGGTTTAAGATTAAGACTTTTGGTTGCATTCCAAAATTTTGAAAAGTTTTTGTCAGCTCTGTGCATTGCCAAAATATTCATTTTAATTTTGTCCTCATTGTTTTGGCACCATTTTATAATGAAGGTTAAAGAGAGGTGACTAGGATATGATTTGGTTGTTCTTTACGAGGCCTCTGTGTCTGGTATAGTAAGGGGGCACGAGTCTTGAGCACAAATTGACACCTGCGCAGTAGTTAATTTGTCGGTCTGTTTGGCGGAATGAAGAAGGGGGGAGCGCCGAGCTGCACACGATTGGTTCGTCAGGCGATGCTCGTCGTCTATTGGATTCTTGCGTGTCATTTGGCTAAAAGTGTACTTGTGCGAGCTTGCCCCAGCTACTGCCTGCGTGCTCACGAATCGTGCCTCATACTGTACTTGGTGTAAAGGTTCATTTTAGTGAGAGAATTCATGACTCGTGCGTGCATGACGTTTTGAGGCGCCTGCGCAACGTATTCGAATTCTCGCAATATAATGTGTACCTTTACGTGTAGTAAATAAGGTTCTATACGCATTGTATCGTTTTCTTAAAAGTACGCGTCGCGTTACAGTGTTAGCTAACCCTAAAATTATTAACTGAGGTTATGTATGTGTGTGTGTATGTGTAGGTCAAAATTAGGTTACAAAAAACCTATGAACTAAAATTAAGGTTAATTCTGCAGGGCGTGTTAAGCTCTCGAACCAAACTGTTCATAGACTGAGAATATTATAGAGTGGCGTGAGCAGTTTCTATATAGATGCAATCACTGATATATCTTACACTATTTGATTTACAGTTAGACAAAATGTCGATATGGATTAAAAGTATCGATAAAAAACGAGAAATTGCCATTCATTAAATGTATTTTAGTCATTCAAACTCTGTACGCGCACTTCGTTTCATGACATAAACCGTACTCGTGCTCACGGACCGTACTCTAGTAGTCACTCTATTATATTCTAACTCTATGACCTAGGTCAATCTCACTTAGTGCAGCAATATCAATCTTTTAAGTCTGTTCAAGAGTTACACAATTTATGTACTGGTAATACGAACACACATACACACACATAAAATGTGTGTTCTACTGCCCTGAGTTCCTAAGTCCGGGAGTTCCGGGATTGCCTTCGACCTTTTACCACAGAATAGATAAAAGTACTAACGTACCTACTTCTACCGACATCAATTCAACTTGTACTATGTGGCAATATTTAGTTAATTTGTGGTCTAACAAGCCAACTCAATGTCTTCTAACCTTAGAACTTAGATGCCTTGAATTTGAACGTTTACATTGTTCTAATAGTAGAACTAATAGTAGAGGTTTTACAGCGTTCTAATTCCGCAATGTAAAATTATTAATTAATGTAAGTGGTACCTACCTAAGTAAAGTAGACAAATAAAATTGTATTGCGAATCAAAGGATTAATAAAAATCTAATAATTATACTTTCACTTTCATTACAAAACATACCAACCTGACTTCCATGACTTTACAATCAGCCTCAAAGTACCTAGCATGTTGTAATAAAAAAAAAAAAACCAGATTTTATACATAAAAAAAAAACATGCGGAAAAAAGTTTCTCTCCGGCGGGGAATCGAACCCCGGTCTCCCGCGTGACAGGCGGGGATACTTACCACTATACTACCGAAGACTTATGTACTGTGTCAAAATTTTAGTTTGTTAGCAGCGTAAAATTTGATAAGTTCAGAAATTAATAAAATGTAATCAAAATTATAGAAACAGTGTTGCCGTCGAAGAAATGTCCCATAATTTGGGACAGCATAGGGGAATTTATGGTGCTGATTCTGTTGTTCACAACTAAACTAATTTAGTCTCAGTATATGTTTTTTGAGGTTCCGTAGCCAAATGGCAAAAAACAGAACAGAACCCTTATGGATTCGTCATGTCTGTCTGTCTGTCTGTCCGTATGTCACAGCCATTTTTTTTCCGAATCTATAAGAACTATAATGTTGAAACTTGGTAAGTAGACATACTTAGAACTGAAACTCAATTTTTTTTTTATCAACCCATTCTTGTGGATCTTGTGGATCTATGGATAGGTATAAATGATATTGAAGTTTTTATATCATTTTTTTCTAAACTGAATAGTTTGCGTGAGAGACACTTCCAAAGTGGTAAAATGAGCGCCCCCCCCCCCCCCCCTGTAACTTCTAAAATAAGAGAATGATAAAACTAAAAAAATATATTAAGTATGTACATTACCATGCAAACTTCCACCGAAAATTGGTTTGAACGAGATCTAGTAAGTAGTTTTTTTTTAATACGTCATATATATCTTAAACCGCATTTAACCTTTCATTCTAGAAACAAAGACAAAATAACTGTGCCTAGATTTAGATTAGCTAAAGTAAATAAGTCCTTTCTTGGGAATTGTATCCAATTTTACAATAAAATTCCTCATAGCGTGACCAGTATGTCCTTTTTTAAATTTAAGGAATATATCAATAAGCGTTTGTTGAGTAGGGCCTATTATAAAGTGTCTCATTATATTGACGACAAGGATGTATGGAAGTAGCTTCTCTCTGCACTTGCTTCACTTAGCAGCTAGTTCAAGGTCCATTTTAATTCAAAGTATGCTATTATTATTATATCTTTTTTTTTTGTTTAATTTACAGATTATTACTTATAGTAATTAATTTAATTTCATGTTTTTCATTTATTTCTAAATTCATCGATATATTATGTCTGTCTACTTAATTGTTATATTTTCTATATACTTAAATGATATTTAGTATAAACTTGTAAATAGTCACAGTGATAACAAATTGCGTGTTTAGTAGTTTCCCTTTAGTTTATTTTTATTTCTAAGGCAGACTTAAGTAAGTCATGCTCACTTTAAGGCCTTTGCTTGCGGCGGCGTCGTGTGACGGGTCGCTCACTTCCCTCCAATATGGCGAGGAGGGCGATGGCTGCCACACGCGTCATACTTGTGAACAGGTGCTGCTTGTGGGGGTTGGTCTGCTTAAGTTTGCCATTTATTTATTTACTTATTAAATATAGATTCAGTCTACTTTGTAGTTTTGCCGCCGCGCCGGGGCACGCAATTGTTGTCAGTGCGATTAGAATGTAAATATTATGTAATGAATCTAAGCTTGTTTTGAAAAGAGTAATTGCTGAGTTTATTGCCGGCTCTTCTCAACAAATGTAACCTTCCGAACCGGTATTAGAGTATTAGAGTCGGACTTTTCATAAGTGCCTGCGAAGGTCTATTTGAATAAATGATTTTGAATTTTGAATTTTGAATTCAATATTTTTGGCGTTTTTATTTTCATAGCAAAGTTGAGTTCGTTAATATTACACGGAACCCTCCGTGTACGAGTCCGACTCGCACTTGGCCGGTTTTTTCTAACGAAGAAATCTAACTAAGAAAAGGATGTAAGAAATTCAGTCCTGTCAAATTAGTCCAATGCTTGTTTCAACGTTTTGCTTGTATGAAAGATGTGATGTGATCCTGATCACACAGTTTTGATCTTAGATAAATATTAATATGACTTTCAGATACTGGTAGTAACTGAAATAGAATACCAAGCGAGATCATCGACATCTAGCAAATTATTGAATAAAAAATACTTTAAATATACGGAATTAGGAGTCAATGACAAAGTAGGAGTAGATCTAAGTGTTGCCAACGTAGGCGATTTATCGCCATTTAGGCTACTCAGGACGAAAATTGGCGACGATAAATTCGGGATGGCGACTGGTCGCCTTTTAGGCTACCTCAACGACAAGGTAATAATATAAGCCAAATTACAATTTATGAGCTAAATCGTAAGAAATATAGCTGTCCCCCGCGGTTTCACCAGCGTTCCCGGGATAAAAAGTAGCCTATGTCCTTCTCCATGCTATAGGCTATCTGCAAGCAAAGTTTCATGATTATTCGTTGAGAAGTTGAGGTGTAAAGGACTAAGTGTTACGCCAGTGATTTGGCCAAAAGTGTATTTGCGTGAGCTTGCCCCCACTACTACCTATCTGTGCTCACCACTCGTGCCTCATACTGTATCTGCTACATGCAGTGAAAATCGCGCACGGGTGCTCACGCGAGTGTATTTTTCACCAAACGCCACGTATGTATATATACTGATTTGAAGAAACTAACAAGCCCACAATCGGCGCCGGTACACGCCTAACGTAGCGGACACTATACTTTATTATAACACACCCTGTATATAAATTAAATAATAACGACATCTTAATTTTATTCATAGCTTTATTGTGGCTTTTAGGCTACTTTAGGCTACCTGCTCTGAAATTCGGCTATTTTAGGCTACTTAAGCCGTGAAAAATGGCGACATTAGGCCCAGTGCTGTTGGCAACACTGCTAGATCTAGGGACTTTTAGTTTTGCAGAACGACAACACTGCATGAAAGTCAAACAAACTGTCATGCGTGATCGAAGCGAGTTGTTTACACAGGAAATCCCATTTATTTCTTTGAAATACAAGCCAACGTAACTAAACAATGAGTGAGAAACTTAAAGAACTACGAGAACGTTCACAGAAACGGAAGAAATTGCTGGCACAAACTGTAAGTATGACAAAATATAACCTATAACAAAACTTGAATGAAAACTAACTTTGTTTAACCTTTAGCTAGGTGTATCAAGCGTAAGTGAGCTCAGGCATGCTCTGGGCGCGACATTGGACGTGCCTGCGAAGAAACAAGCAGTGCCTGAGGTCGGGAATGATGGCAGTGAGAAGCCGGTGACGAAAGATCAACCAGATGAACTGGTGTATACTGATTCATCTACATTCTTGAAGGTTTGTGAAGAATTTATATACTGTGGTTTCATATAGATGTCATGTGGTGTTTGCCTATAATTGGTTGTGCTCTTAGTTTAAGTTATTATGTGTATTTTTTAAATGTATATCAAGAGCAAGAGAGAGGAACTCAACATTCGGCACAGAAATCTATATTGGATGCTGGGTCGAAATAGCATGTTATCTATCAATAACAAACTACTTGTATACAAGACCATATTAAAACCAACTTGGACATATGGCATACAGCTTTGGGGCAGTTCAAGTAACTCTAACATCGCAATATTGCAATGAATGCAGAACGCAATTTTAAGAACAATAGCGCACGTCCCTTGGTTCATTACTAACTCTGAAATACATGTACATCTAAATATGAACACTGTAAAAGAGGAAATTCAGACCTCGACAAAAATATACCAAAAGAGGCTGGAAATACACCCGAATGTACTTGCAGCGAGTCTACTCACGCGCAGCGACCAAAAACGTTTAAAGAGAAAAGACATACTGTAGTAATATTTACTATAGTAAATACAAAGGGTAGCTATCCTCTCTGGAGGATGCACTTGACTCGACAAAACCTCACAAACAATCTGCTTATAGTAGAATACTGATTGCAGATAAGCACTAAAAAAAAAAAAAAATTTTGAAATGAAATGAAATGAATTTATTTGTCACAATTTTGCGTAATATATGATAAGGTGTTACAAGATTTAAGTATCAGCAAAATATACCGGTCAAAACGGCGTACAAATATTAAAAATAAAAATAATTTTAAAAATTACCTATTACAATTATTATTATGGAAAATTCAATTAAATTAAATATTTACTATACAATACAATTACAATTTATTATTTAATTACCTACTATTACATATCAATTGTCATTTTTCATAATTTGGAATGTCATGTAAAAAATCATTCACAGAATAAAATAAATTTTCCATTAGCCACTTGTCAATAATGTATTTAAATTTACTGATGGGAAGTTCTTTAAAACGGTCAGGAACTTTATTATAAATTGTGATTGCCATACAATATGCATTATTTTTAAAAAGTTGTAGTCTACAATTTGGAATTCTTAATCGAAATTTATGTCGAGATTGTAATGATTTTGATTTTTTTTAAATGTAACAACTGTTGGCAGACCTAAATAAATAAATATAGATAATTTTTAACAATTAAGTCAAAAGCTATAAGGCTACATTCAAAACTAATAATGTACATTTCCTTTATGTATGTTTAAAATTGGAATTTAAATTCTGAATTCAGGCATGACGAGGGACTTGGCTGCCTTAGAATCCACAAAACTGATTTAAAATATTTCAAGATCAAGCATTTCTCACTTCTTTAGATAAACCCTTTTTATGTGAGATTGAGTAAAGCGGGCCTAGTGGTATTTCAAATTGAGTGTTTCCGTGGTTCAGAAGACACGTAAAGCTGTTGGTCCCGATTATCACTTAATTGTGATAGTCGTTAGTTGGATGCCTCCTAGGCGTCTTGAAAAATTCCAACAGTAGGTTGACCACTAGCCTACCTCCACCAATTCGCAGTGGGCACGCGTGGTGGAGTATTGCCCATTCCCTTTTACCCTCATTTGTGAAAGGAGGCCTGTACTCAGCAGTGGGACATTATATTCTGATGATGATGAGTCTATCAAAACCTAGTTTTTAATTATATCCTAATGACTTATCAGCATGTAATTGTCATTCTCCAGTAAATAAATTTGATTTCCATTGTAAAACAGGGCACACAATCTTCAAACCCACACAATGACTACTGCCAGCACTTTGTGGACACTGGCCAGCGTCCTCAGAACTTCATTCGTGATGTGGGTCTGGCTGACCGGTTTGAAGAGTACCCCAAGTTGAGAGAACTAATTAAATTGAAGGATGACCTCATATCGCAGACAGCA
This sequence comes from Polyploca ridens, assembly GCA_951394255.1. NCBI lineage: Eukaryota > Metazoa > Arthropoda > Insecta > Lepidoptera > Drepanidae > Polyploca > Polyploca ridens. The sequence goes on from OX596258.1 coordinate 2,290,743, forward strand.
ACGCCACCTATGTATTTGAAATGTGATTTGAAGGTATATCATTTTGTTTAAGAATTTAAAGAATCAATGGATTTACTACAATTCACTCATAAAAAAGCCATGATGTAAATAAATGTAGTTTGGTAAAAGGGTTCTCTCTAGTAACTCTCTAAAGTTTGTGGAACATAATAAAGGCTGCTTTAGTACAATATTAACGAATATTTAAATGATAAAAATGCGTGGGTGTAGTGCTTGCTCTCGCAGGAAACATCTGATGTAATAAATTTAAGTTTGTTTTTGAAAAGAGTTATTGCTGAGTTTATTGCCGGCTCTTCTCAGCAAAAGCAACCTTCCGAATCTCTTTCTCCGGGGTACTAATTGCTTACAGCTTTCCTCCATTACATTTCGTGTAAGCTCGAATAAGAGCATTTTTCTACCATCAAGCCATAACCACCTCATATCATGGTGAGATTATGGTCAAAGAATCCTATACATACAAAAATATGGTGATATATGTGTAGACGTTTGAGCTGAAGTCGATGAACAACAAGTTCGACGTGCTGGTGGTGGAGCCGCCGCTGGGCGCGGGCTGGCGCTGGCAGGACGTGCTCGCGCTCGAGCTGCACCACCTCGCGCAGCCGCGCTCCTTCATCTTTCTCTGGTGCGGAACCAGCGAAGGTAAACCTGACACACACACACATTCACTCCCCCATACACACATTCACCCCTCACACACATTCACCCCACACACACTTTCTCCCCCCACACGCACATTCACCCGCACACACACATTCACCCTCCACACACACATTCACCCCCCCCCCCCACACACACAGTGCACAATGATCGTTTTGACATATTTACACACATAATTGCTGTAAAAATGTGATTTTTGTGCAATTCTATTGTTCATATTTCATGATCGGCCTATCGTGATTCCTGTATCGTTCCAGAGAAGACTCTCTGATTTTGGAAATGGCGCTGACGCTGGCAGGATGTTATGAAAAAACAGCTAGTTTTTTTTGGATTTTTTAAATAATAATAAAATTCTTTATTCTAAACCATATTTCGATAATATTCAGTGCACGAATAAACACAATCGCAACATTCATATAACAATAAAATTGTTATAAACTCCAGGACTGGACATGGGCAGAGAGTGCCTGAAGAAGTGGGGCTTCCGTCGCTGCGAAGACATCTGCTGGATCAAGACCAACATCAAGAACCCGGGACACTCCAAGAACCTGGAACACAACGCAGTCTTCCAGCGGACTAAAGAGCATTGCCTCATGGGCATCAAGGGAACTGTCAGGTACCTGCTTCTTCTTCGTATGCCTATTGGTGCCTCAGTATTGCTCCACTGGAATGTTTTTTTTTCTTTATTTTGTATGGTTGTGTACAGGCGGTCGGTGGACGGCGACTTCATCCACGCGAATGTGGACATAGACCTCATCATATCAGAGGACCCAGAGTTCGGCAGTGCGGAGAAACCCATCGAGATATTCCACATTATGGAACATTTTTGCTTGGGACGGAGAAGGTATCAATAACTATACAGGTCGTTGTTTTGGTCAGCGACGAGCGACTCAGGGTCGATAATACAAATGATACTGGTGCTAAAAAAAATATAAAAAAAATACTTTATTTTTTTTTAATAATAAAAAAAACAAAAAATTTTTTTTGAAAATCATGTATTAAGCTAAAGTGTAGACATAATACTCAACGGGAGTACGAGGGAGTAAAGGGGTGGGGCGATGGCGGCTTGCGCCTAGCTCTAGTCTGTGCACGTGCCTAGTAACCATACTTTGCAGTAATTTTATTTGAAATTGAATAAGTTATTTCTCAACATATTTACAGTATTTAATGGAATTAAGTCCATTTTTGGGGAATATATATTTTGTACTACCGCTCCTGAGTCGCTTGTCGCCGACCAAAACAACATCCTGTATGTATTTAATTAGGGATGTTCCGTGGATAAAAAAATAATAAATCTAATTAGCCCGTCAGTTAGGTAATCAAATAAGATTGGACACGTATTTTTTGCCAAATCATTAAAAATGTACAAAGATAAAGCCAAAGTTCGGGAGTGAGGGCTCGTGAAGTCACTTTTGAGTAAAAAGTGTACTCTAACGTGACGTCACGCGGTACTTCAACACACGATATCTTCGTAATTTTTTGTTCAATTGACAAAATAATTTAATATTTTTTGATAATGTTAATGACGGACTAAATAGAATTTTTCACGAATTTAGCCTATTATTAAGGAATATCAAGAAATATAACCAACTTTATAATCTGTAGTAAAGATGCATCAGTCACTTCATCATAAAGGCAATGATAACCGAGTGTTTCGAATGCTACAATTCACTTGAGTTTTCGGTGATGGAAAACAGCGTGAGGAATCCATAGCACGGTGGTGTAACTTCGTAGTAACCGCCTATACCTGGCTATCTTCACTCTATCTGCGGCTAAGTCGAACCCAGTTGAATTATAGGCTGTGTACACAGATATACAACTAAATAGATGACGCGAGTATATGTACTTCGCGTGTCAAAATTTGTGCAAAAATGGGGCACAATGTTCTTTTTTTGAAACTGTTTCGCGCGGACAGGGAACTCGCATAAGGCCGCATGTCCACCAGAGATGTGTAGCGAGGGATGTGTTTAGCTGACAAATAGGATAGCTTCATTTTCACGTTTAAAATCGAATGCCAGCCTAACTAAATCAATCTTGTGACATTATGGTAGGTACAATAAAGTTACACGCTTGGTTTTCATACAGATGGAGGGACTTGCGTTACGTATTTAGATTTGTCTGTGGCTGTGTACTTGCCACCTTCGGTCAAATCAATACCTTAGTGATATACATGGATTAATTTTGGCTCACATAGCGTGACTGGATGTGACCACATTGTGAATAATATAAAGTTGACTCGGACATTTAAAAGGAAATTATCAATCAGGCTCATTTGTAATTCATTATTCCAGAGTCCACCTCTTCGGTCGCGATTCTACCATACGTCCAGGATGGGTGACCATAGGCCACGAACTTACCAACTCCAACTTCAACGCAGAACTTTACGCGTCCTACTTCAACGAAGGGAAAGAAAGCACGGGTTGTACAGAGAGGATAGAGGCCTTACGGCCTAAAAGTCCTCCGAACACAAGTAAAGGTACCAGGCCTCGGGGCAGAGGCGGCTTCAGAGGCCGTGGCAGAGGCCGCGGAGCGATATAAACTGCTTGTGAAAACTGACGTCTTTTTGATATAAAAATGTGAATTAGTGTACAGTGAAAATTAATAATGTTATAAACTGTAAATTTTATAACAGTTTCTTAGTTTCTGTTAGTTTCTTTGGTTCATGTGACAGGGTATATTATCGCCTTTACTTTGGACACATCCAGAACTTGTCTGGGCGTAGAAACAAACCATATAAAATAATGCGTTGGCCCCTCTGTCGGGAGAATTTGGCACTAAGGATCCCTATTGTTTTTATTTCGAATGCGTTACAGTTTGTTAACTGACAAAATTAAGTGTGGAGGAAGTTGTCCTATGTAGTATGTAAGAACAATTATAATTTTGTGTATTAATTGATGCAATAAATATTATTATAAATTTTCTTGTTTAATTACACCTTACAACCCTATTTCAAATGCATAATACATACATTCCCAGATGCCGTTTAAGATAGTCATAGAAAAACACGCCTTATTGATTTACAATTAGGTGCATTTATAAAATCAATAGTTTAAAATTTTATAATACAGATGAATCTTATTCTAAATTTATTAGGTTCGTTTTTCAATGACATTGTAAAACGTCATCCGGGACTTCTATTTTTGTGGTTAAAAGCATAACAGAGAATATCTAGGGATCATCCAATCTCCCCAATGTCATCATGTCTGTATGTTCTGAGTCTGGGTGTAATTAAGTATATTAAGAATGTATCCCACCAAAACCATTTTTATGTAAAATGTTGCCGCCAAGACATATAGCTCGTACGTTCAAAAAGTTATCAGATCTCATGTAGAGTCAAGCTTATAACTCTACATGCACTTACTTTACAAGCCCTATCTTCACAAACTTGAGCCAAGCTTATAACTCTACATGCACTTACTCTACAAGCCCTAACTTCACAAACTCTACACCTTAGTCAAAATATGTGGGTTGGCCGTTTCGCTACCGTCACATGGGAGTAAGGTGAAAAATGTATTCACTGTTCATTACTTTTTTGTTATTCAATAGTTCTTGTAGTATTGAAACGGCCAAGCCACATATTTTGACTACGGTGTGTAGAGTTTGTGAAGTTAGGGCTTGTAGAGTAAGTGCATGTAGAGTTATAAGCTTGGCTCGAGTTTGTGAAGTTAGGGCTTGTAGAGTAAGTGCATGTAGTTATAAGCTTGGCTCTACATGAGATCTGATAACTTTTTGAAAGTACGAACTATGTCTTGGCGGCAACATTTTTCATAAAAATGTTTTTGGTGGGATTTCACTTCTTTTTGTAAGTTGCTTATATTTTTTTTTGTTTGAAATTTCCAAGTTTTATATTTTTTTTGTTGTTTGTGTACTAATACAAGCTTACATACCAAATTTCAGCTTTCTAGGACTTCAGGAAGTACCCTATGAGTTTTGATGATCATCAGTGAGTCAGTGACGAAATCGGGGTTTTTTAGACATCAATAAAATCTAAAGTATAAGAGCTATGTTATTGAAACTTAATATGTTTAATAAGTTTACTATTGACATCATGTCCTGAGAATTTTGTTTATCTGGTATAATCCAAACCCAAGTTATGAGGGTTCAAAACGACGACGAAGCGCTTCGAGAAAAGGTAGGTAGTGCCCTTTCGCTTCGCTTGGCTGTCTTGGCGGGGGGCACTTCCGTGCCCCCAGATTTACAAACAAAAAGTAGTTTTATGTATTATATCAGTTATCTGGTTTCCATAGTACAAGCTCTGCTTAGTTTGGGATCAGATGGCCGTGTGTGAGGAATGTCCCAGGATATTTATTTATCTGGGATATACCATGATTTAAAATAAAACAAAGCAAATATATACATCAATATATTTTATTTTACATAGGTTGTCTTTAAATCAACTCGACTATTCCGAAGTTCCTCAAAATATAAAAAAGACAAAACAAAAATAAGACGTATGAGATCTTTTACTTACTAAGATAAGAAAAAATTTACATATTTTTTTAATTAATTATTGTGGAACTAAGAACTTACGATTCATTAAAAAAAACCGCGGAGAGGGCTTTACTAGTGTGGGTGGAAGAAAGAGAGGTCAATACACCTATCTCGGTCTAATGAAGGTTCGTACAGCATCAGCGTGAAGCCTGAATTAACTTCTTATACGTTCATGACCCATTCACAACGTCAAATACATTGTAAAACAAGACAAATCAAATAAAAATACAATCGGTATGTCTTGCAAACCTGTTATATGTAATTTCGTATACATAAGTCTCCTATTATTCGTTGATTATACACATACAAAAATGATATAAAATTAATTAGTGTGTACTATAGATAATAAATCGCAGTGTGAACGGGTCGCTACAGAACTGATACCTTCAGTAAACCAATAAAGCCCTTTTCGCTTACACTGTACCCAATAGACAGTATTGTTTACTGAGCCTATCAAAACATCGCACATTGTCAACTCTTACTATATTACATAATTCATTTTGTTATCATTATACAAGGCATATTCTTTCATACGCGCTACGGACGCAGGAGCTTCTGTCGCAATTAAAATCAGACAAGTTACACGTTATTTTCGACCTTATAATTATCGGAGCAAGGTTGTAGTTTGAACATGTTTTTCAAATGTGAAAAGGGCGTAACTTTTCTGAGTAGGGTTGCCACAAATGCCCCTGTGGCCGCAACTCACGGCGACATCCTTTAAGTATAATAATCGTCATAAGATCACATTTTTTTATAAGGCAAACAACAATCTTTAAAGCTAAACCTTTGATGAAAGGGGATCGGGGAGGGGGAGGTCGAGCGAATAACCGATAACGAATTTTCGTGCGAAATAAAGAGAAAATAGAAAGGATAATTCAAAACGTCTACACTTTTCATGGAATGGGGTCGTTTAATACTAGAAAGGTGGCTGTAGAAAATAGTTTTTTTGGAGAATAAGTAACGAATTAGTGCAGTCCGGCTGCGGCAGTCCACCGACCGCTCGCAGGCGGGCCGCGCTAACAACTACATTTGTACTTGATCATATATACGCATATATCTTCGGACGCCAAATAGATTGTAATTCGCTGTTTAATTTTTTTAAATTTCGTATAAAGTATTCCGATATCGAGCAAAATAATTTTTAATTTATCGACTTATTTACATACCGGAAGATTTTAGAATTACAATGTTTCTTTTGTTTATGAAAAATTAAAAACGTGAGCCAAACAAATACTCATTACATCTAATTTTCAATCTGAAGCGATACATTTAAAAAATTAATTACATACTAATTAAAGACAAAAAAACAAATTCATGACACTTAATAGAAAAAAAAAGGTTTTTAATTTAAAAAAAAACTGGAAGCATTCATGTGACTACTCCGCCTGAGCCGTGATGAGGGCTAACATTTCAATATTCACCAACATCACAAAAAAAACTTTAATTTTTTATCCATCATTGCCAGGAGAAAGACCTCAAGGCAGTGTCAATGATTTCACATACCATTTATAATTTTTTTATCCATTATACAAATTTAGCCCTCCATAAAACATAAAAATCATAAAAGCCTAAACGAAACATTTTTTTTTAATTTTTTTTTCTTTACATACGTTGTATGTACGCGTTGTAAGTTTCTATGACGTTCTTAAACCTAACTAAACACGTTCTAACCTATCTTTCCTAGTCCTTACATACCTACTTACTTGGCTTGGATTTGTCTAAGATGCCAAATAATACAAATCCACATACAAAATTGCCAAAATGTTAGAAATTTTAAGTCAAATGGCATTTTTGACAAGTCCCAGCTTTAATTTTTTGTTGATGACTCAAACCGTTTGTTTAAATACAAATACGCGAACCGACAGGAAGATATGGTTAAGACAGCTTCTCACTGAAGAGCGTGAAAACTCACAATAAAGGGGTTAGGAATCCAATAAGGGTTTTCGAAATTCTCTCACTGAAATGCAGTAAATAAATTTGTATATTGTATCGCTATATCAAGAATTAAAAAGGGGGTAAAATAATGTTCGATGTAAGAACACTCCAACAATAAAAATATGAAGAGTTTTGTCAATGTCAATCTTAACGTCCGACGATAAAGTTTAATATATAATAAAACAAAATATTCGCGCCATCAACATCTACGATACGAAGCCGCTATATCACAATAACCGTGAATCTCTCCCTAAACGTCATAGAAACACAAAATTGAGAAATAGTGGGCGCCACTCTTACTATTTCACGTTTTACTTTTTAGGATTTCAAAATAAAAACAATGCAGGTCGGTTAACTAAATCTGGCACGTTCAACACATTTACACGTTGCGCTTGTGTAGTGTCATCATGAACACTGTCCGTCTCTCTCGCACGCGGTCAAGCTTATGAGTATGAAGGAGACAGTTATTGTTTTGCTTTTACTACTGCTCGTAAATATAGAGTGGCATTTTTTTTTAATTCGTCCATTAGAATTGACTGATAAGAAGCAGTAATGTTAAAAAACATACTGGTGCTGATTCTGTTGTAAATCGCACTAAACTAATTTTAGTCACATCACATCTCTTTCTTACAAACATTATTGAAAAAGGATAGAACATATTTAAAGCTGTCAAATTAGTCTTTGCCGTCTTCATTTGCGGGTATTTTAGGCGTAACCGCGATAGATGGCTAAATTTATATTGAACTAATTTGACAGGACTAAATTTTTTACATCCTTTTTTTATGTTCTTTGTTAGAAAGAGATATAGTGAGATTAAAATTAGTTTAGTTGTAAACAACAGAATCAGGGCTATTGTGTCGTGAAATTGCATGTATTAGTACTGTGAACGTGCCAGATTTAGTTAATCGACATGTACTTTAGTTTAAAACGTCAGTTTTTGCTGCAAGTGAAAATGATTATACGTGAAATATGTATAGTTCCCTAGACACGTTTTTCCCTGCGAATGGACCCGCCATGCGCAATCAGCGACTATTGTCAAAATGATAAAACTTCTGTCACCCAATAGGTGCTCGGTATCGACACAACCTACATACCTATTAAAAAAACAGATCTCGATTAACCACTAATGTATTATAACAATTAATATTTACAATTAAAAAACGACGTAAACCAATTCACCTTGATTATTCGCCCATTAATTTTGTTGGGATAGTTTCTCATATACCCCATTGTTTGGGCTAGAAACGGAGAACAAAATACTAGGTACTGTTTTATAATAAATTGAAAGTATAGTTTTTGCATTTCATTTGACTACAGATAAGTACAGTAAGAGGAAAAAATAATTAACCCTGTAATTTAGGTGCAGATGTCTGCACATGTATAAGCGAGATAAAATCCGTGCATCTCGCTTACGCGCAGAACAGTATTACCTACTCTCTAAATAACATAGATGTCTCGTTTATTTCCGATAATCACCATAAGCAGTCAATAAAGTAAATAAATAAATTTAAAGTCTCCGTTCCTAGTTCGCAACGTATCCATTATTAATACAATATTTCAAATACAAAAAACATCATATAAAATCGCATATCAACACACGTATCTTTTCCCAATTATTTTGCTAAGCCATTTCAATGCTATTCTATAATATAGAAATATGCAAGAAACCTAATCCATATAAATAAAAATCAACTTTCAGATGTATTTTTTTTACTGTTTATAGGCCTGTGTTTGACTACAATCTCACCATGGTAAGTGATGATGCGGCCGAAGATGGTAAGCACACAAAGCCTAGAAGGAATTGGCTCTCAAGTGCAACTGTCGGAACACACCGAAAGGTGCTTGGCGACAGATTTTCAACTTGAGGGTGGTAGCCAGCCAGGCGGGTATCGCAAAGTACTCTACCACCGTGCTATGGTTTCCTCACGATGTTGGATCGGAGTGCATGTGTCCTTAACTTGGCCAATCAGAGTGCATGTGTCCTTAACTTAGCCAATCAGAGTGCATGTGTCCTTGACTTGGCCAATCAGAGTGCATGTGTCCTTGACTTGGCCAATCAGAGTGCATGTGTCCTTAATTTGGTCAATCAGAGTGCATGTGTCCTTAACTTGGCCAATCAGAGTGCATGTGTCCTTAACTTGGCCAATCAGAGTGCATGTGTCCTTAACTTAGCCAATCAGAGTGCATGTGTCCTTGACTTGGCCAATCAGAGCGCATTGGGAAATTGGCGGAATAGATTTCAAACAAAATGAACGTTACGCTTCTTTATTGTACGATGGTTCGTAATTATCAGGACAAGGTTTGTATGAAAGATTTTTTTGGTAAATCCACCAGATATTTCCGTAAAAAAATATAATATTTCTTTAATAAACATATGTGTATGTATAGCATGGTATTGCATCAATTTGAGAATCCTTTAATGATACTAACAATCGTGATATAAAAAGAAAAATCAGTATAAAATAGCATTAAAACAGTTTAGCATCAACGTATCCAAACGCACAGAAATTGTGACGTCTCATACGCATATCGATCACAAGACCTACCCTTTCCTAGCCTTTTAGTCTTCGGGCTTTCTGTTCAAAAATGGGATAATATTCTATGACAAAACATTTTTAAACTAACATTGCTTGACATAAAGTTAGTTTTACCAGTACGATCGAAGTGAAAATGTCGTAACCACCAAGGGTTAGGTCTAATGCGTTCAAAACTTTATTCCTCGTATCAATCCTATGCTTTTTGGAAGTTTTCTCTATTTATAAGTGCTTGCTGTGGTGACATGTTTAAGATCCGCTTTTAGTAGAAAAACAATATTCAACTCTACATGGAAAACTTAAGGTCAATATTGCGTTACCCCAAACATGGCATAACCACAGCGTAACACGTTAACGTTACAATTTTAAAATTCATGACGACAGTTAATGAGATCTTTAAAAAAACTATAACAAACAAACTATCCGTCACGGAACTTAGTCAAATAAGCTGGTGGGAACATCTGCCTCGCCAAACGGCATGTAATTCTTTTATAAGTAAAATTAACTAAGAAAATTTGATGGTGCTGATACATAGAAGTAGAAAAAATATTTTTAGACAAAATTGACCTGGATGAGGTTATCCAATATAGCTAAATATAGTGTTGAAACAATTAATATTTTCAATAAAATAAAATACAAAAGCACCACCTTTGACAGTTGGTCTCCATTACCATTTTGACTGCACATACTGCTGTATGACAAACAATATTTATTTGTGAAATTATATATAAGAAATTATAATCTCTTAGGGTCAGCTCACACCGAGACGCGACGCGACGAGCCATACAATACTGAACTGTTTTTACTATACAAAAAGGTGTGCATTTCATTGAAACAATTCGTAACAAGTGCCTCGGCTACTTGACAGTGTAAAAATAAATGATAAAACACTATCAAGTCAAACGTCAAATATGTTGTTTTGCATTTTGTTTTTTTTTTACCATTTAAACTAATAAGAATACGTCACCTGCCTATAGATAAACTATCGTTTTTGACATTTTATTAAAAGTAGCTGAAATGAAATGGTTTCAAATACCCTATTTAGTGAAAGAATTCATGACTTGTGACGTCTTCAGGCGTATTGGAATTCTCTTACTGAATTGTGTACTTTTTTATGTAGAAACAAAAGTTCGCTATGTTAAAAACTGTGCGCTAAGTCGTCGCGTCTCGATGAGAGCTGACCCTTACATTTGACATTACGAAAATCATTGTTATTTTTTGTAAATTTTGTACATTATTGAATGCTAAGACTGTTCCAAAGTGCAGACTCCAGAAGCAAATTTAAACCGTATTGCTTGACGAGTAAAAGTCAAAATCGATGATCTGCGGGTTTCTTTTTACACCCGTTTCCTGCTATTTCAATCTTTGTGATGTTATAAATAGGGTACAAATTCACTTGTGAAAACCAAGCATAGGAATTCAGCTTAAGATATATGGAATCAACACAATGTCTCAATCAATATTATTAAGTGACTATTTAAGAATAGTTCTACTACATAACGTTTTGTATCAACAAAAACGAGACTGGCCGGTGCCTAACTACGCTAGTCTAATATTTTTTTAACGAAACATGCTGATTTTCACTTTCGGTATCATAAACATGGCAACACATCAAAAAAGTATAGCACTTTGAAAATCCTCAGAATGTTTCCATTAAAAAAAACTAGACAGCACAAAGTGTCCTAGTTCTAACGACAGTCGGTACAAACAACAGTTCCAAGGTCATATTACAAAAAAAAGACCGAAAAAAAATGTACTTATCAGTTATAAGAATTACGTAAATTTACATTTAGATGAGAACATACCTTGTGACCATTATCAAGACATTGTTGGCTTGAAGTATGAACAGAAAAGAAACAACATCGAGTTAACGATGCTCTAGTACCAAGATCATTACAATAATCGTCTGTATTGAAGTCCAGCACACAGTATTATCACATAGTCGTTACGTAACGCAACGTCACCTGTCCTTACGTAATGGCTACACCCGCTTATTTATTACTCCTGGTTATCTACACAAATTTAGACACATATAACACTAACTGTTTAGCGTAAACGTTCACTACGGCTTTGGGGTAATTTTTTAAGGTACCACATGAGTTCAAGCCTTTGCCATGAGTAGGGAAGAAAAGCGGGGTATTTTTATTTATAGAAGTGCGGAGAGGTCTCCGATCCCACGTGCCACCCTCACAAGTATGTGGATTCACCTGAAAAATGTAAGAAACCCATATAAGCCAGAGAACGACAACATATGCCAACATTTTTCGTTTACATTGAGTTTTTTGGCTTCGTTTTATATTTAGTAACGATTTAATAAACAATAAATCTATCTCAAAAGTTAACGTATACTATGCATATTTTAATAGATAAATTCACAAATAAGCTTTATTTTTTTTTATAATATTCACAAATTTAATTTTTAATGAACTTCACATAATGATTTGTGGTGGTAAATAAGCCAAAAAATTCAATGTAAATTTTTCAACATTTCTAAACGCCTCAATCGTAAAATAGTTAATCAAACTAACACTCAATAATTGTGCAAAAAACAGTAACGTAAAAATCAAAGCTTTAGTTAAAAGGCGTTTAAAAAAACTGTATGTGGCATGTGTAATGCGTTTGGCTTGTGAAAAGCGAGCAATGTATAGCGAATGAAATGTTAGAAATGGTAGTATTATTTTAATTACTTGCAATATTTACACACAACACAAACCACACAAAGGATTTTGAATTAAGCCTCTTCCACACAAAACGGGTACAACATAAGCCAAAAAGAGACGACAATGTTGCCGTATATAATGTGACCTTGTGTGGATGAGGCTTAATCACCAAAGAATGACCATTAGAATTAAATTCTGACATAGTTTGATAATTCAGTTTCTTTTTTAGAAATTTCGATTAATGGTCAATTTTTCAGTGGTAATAGAGAGGGATATTAATAGTAATGCTGTAACTATTATTTTAGTTATAATACAAGGATAAATAGTTTTTTTTTTAATAAAAAATAACCATATCGTTGTGAATAAATTACAGCAATAACATTAACCATGCACAATGATTTAAGCACTAATAAAAAACAGACATACACAAAGAGTTGAAAAATAAGATGAAATCACAATTTGGATAAAAGATTTTTAGTGGGTCCTGGAAATTAACCAAATATTTTAATTATATATACACAGGCCGTATTATATAACGAGAATCAAGAAATAGATTGTGTTCATTGAAAATAAACTTTATATGATAGGTACCTATACCTCAATCAATTCGTTTCAATCTCGACTCAAAACTTGGGGCTAGATTTGATTCACATTCTATAATTGACCATAGATTGGACATATTATTGGATTGACGTATTTTAGCGAGACATCCTGTGTTTTTTTTTTTACCGTCAAATCCAATATAGTACAACAAAGATCCCATACATAAAACGTATACAGAAACGGTACTAGTGAAACGAAGTAAACCGTGAGATCCCTATCGCACATTACACAAAATGGATAACTGAAGATGTTGGGATCCACGATAGTCCATAAAATTCACGGAAGAAGACTGTCTAAGCGTGCGCAGTGGATTTAGTATAGAGTGGTCCGTTTTAAGTTATCTATTTTGTGAATAAAATTATGAATAATATAAGTCTATTATTTGAAGCGTGGCGATATGAGTGACGCAAACATAAAGCGATGGACGTTACATAAAACGGACGTGTAAAGCGGTTATAATATTGTCAGTTACATTTCGTGCGTTTTCAGCTAATATTGTCTATGATGCAGATTGTGAATAATTTGAATTTTCGACCAGAGCCTCATTAAGGTATGGGCAAAAAGTTTTATTTTACTTTCAATGCTTTTAAAAGCTACTGGAGATACTAATACAGGTTTCCTTGAAAATATAGACACCTGTTTATAAATCAATGAAAATTATCAATTAATTTGAAACAACATTCACGTATAAAATGTTTGTCACTATGCACACTTGAATGCCAGATATGACTCAAAATCTTATTTTTTTTGTTATCAGGTTGTGCTTTTTTCGATATCATATTTTTTATAATTATACGACAAACTGCATCAAAGCTCGGAGCTATGCTAAGAGTGGGGTACAGGTACAGGTACAGGTACAGGTACAGGTACAGGTAGAGTACAGTAAGTACAATACAATAGTTACGTGTGCGGGTTGAGGGTGTGTGTGTGCGAGTGTGGAGGGTCGGGCGACAGCTGGCGGTAGCGGCCCACGCGCTCGCGCTCGCACACCGGCCCTGTATATGTTTGCCCCGTATTATTTATATATTTCTCGCTCCAATTAATCACACCTAAGTACGACCCTGGCTTACTTTATTAATATACTAGCTGACACCACGGTTTCACCCGCGTACTGTTATTTATTTGCGCGGAACCCTAATTATTGTCTAAAATAAGTGAAATGTCAGTGAAAGTCCCGTCATAATCAGGCCAGTAGTTTCGTAGATTAGCCGGAACAAACAGACAAACAAAATTAAAAAAAATGGTATATGTACCGTATATACTTTCATATGCATTTAGTTAGCTGGCATTTTGACATGACAGACAGACACTTTTTATTTATTTATTTATATAGAAATAGAGACTTTCGATATTCGACCACAGCGAAAAAAAGCTGATTTACTATCATTTTCAAATTTGAATATAATACAGACAAATAAATGTATTCCCAAATGCGGCCAATGATATCTCGACAATTTGACATATATTTTATAGTAAACATATAGAAACGGTGCTTCACTGTCTACCATCACCATTATTATTACGAGTAACATGTAACACAAATATGCGAAACTATACCCCATTATAAAACATTCTGCTGTGAACAACTGTTTAAAAAGCATTCGTATTAATTTCAATATGTATGTCATTAATTCGCAAATCAAAATCATACCAATTCAAGTTCATACCTGAGTAAACAATGTCCCTCTTCTTACGTTAGATGGTTTAAAGCAAGTCTAGAAAACCCAGATTTTAAATATATAGGGTGACTGGTAATTAAAGTGTTTTCAGGATTAGAAGATATCGGTGACAGTTCACTTTTGACAATTATAGTCATGCGCCTTAACGATATCCAATCGATTTTTTTGTCGTATCGAGAAAGTTAATAAAGAAAGTCTAATCGATTTTCATTTTAGTGCTTTTAGTTTCCAAATTATATTTCCTTATCGCTGTCTTACTGCGTAATACCGCCTCGTGTGTAATTACCAACTTTGCACACATGTATCATACTGTACTATTATCGTTGTTCTTAATTTCAGATAATTATTACAGGATTTATGAGAAATTATGTTTGTTAATTGATATTTACCTAATAATGTAAGAATATACTCTCTCTCTTTGATATCGCACCGATATATCGTAATTTTTTGGTAATTAAAAATATTTCGATATTGATAAACCAATTCAAAAATAAGCGATATAACATATATCGATACTTTTTTGAATTTCCCTGTCGATCAAGCATTGTCAATCACTATAGGTTAATGTTCCGTTTCATGCAGCAAGTATTTAAAGTACATCATATCTCTTAATTTTAAAAATTATCAAGCTATATTATTAATGTGCTGAAATTGTTTCTTAGTTATATATAGCGATATATATTGTATTTTTGCAATGATATAAAATGGAAATAAAATATGTTTTGTAAAATATATTATATTAGTTACTCGCAAGTAGTATGAGTGAACCGGAAAATGTGAACTGTCACCGATATCTTCTAATCCTGAAAACAGATTAGTAAACGATACTTAGACACATGATTGTACTCATGATAACAATCAACTTTCCCAAAGAAACAAATAGGGATAAATAACTAAATTGGGAAATTTGTTTGTTATCATGAGTCAATCATGTGTCTAAGTATCGTTTACTAATTACCAGCCACACTATATACGTCACTTTCTTACATCATATAACAAAAACGAGCCGGGACTATCTTAAAACCTGTTTTACTAGACTTGGCTTAAACCAGGGATAAGTAAGTTTTATTTTCCAAAGACATAGTTCCACAAAATAAAAGTACATATTATTAAATATTTATATCGGTTAATGTAAACTTTCGACCCCTCCGCACAAATCAAAACTTAGAAATAACTAAAAAAAAACTAAAATGTAAACGTGCCATATTTAGTCTAGTTCATAGAAATTATTATTTCGCAAAAATATTTTCCTTTATTAGCTTCCCCTGTGTATTTTTCATCGACTTCAAAACGTCAGACTGAACTAAAACTTTACATACTTATCAAGGACCGATGACAATACAATAATTTGGTACCACTGTTGATACTTTTAGTACAGGGCTTGTCTTTTGTACTGGATTTTTCTACACACTTCAAAGTCCAATTTTACAATTAATACAAACTCACCATGGTAATCAGTTATCTGATTTCCATAGTACAATAGTTTGGGATCAGATAAGAATCAAGAAATTTTTTAAAAAATACTTGGTCAATAAACTTCTATGACCAAAACTAAATATATGCGCATTATACGCGATAAAACAAAAACAAGAAAAAAACGTTATCGGTTGAGATCAACGCGTCGCAAAGACGGAATAAGGCTCGACTTCCCACCTAAACCTACACTACAAATTATAATAATTATATTTAGTATATAACAACAAATAATAGATTAATAACTAATGCAGATATAGGCATTCACGCAACGTGACATTACTTTCATAAAGATTTACACAAACTGAAATGTTTTCATTATAAATAATTATTATTATTTATTCTCAAGTAGGCATAAGTACACTTTGGATAAAATTTTAGTATAATCAGATAAAATAGTGTAACTTATATGCAAATTGCCTATACACAAAAATTAACTTCATGTTGCGTGAATACCTCATTCTACCACTAATTTACAACTCTTATATAAAAACGTAATACGACCGATTTAAAAGTCACCTCTATACCTATCTTATGCTTCACGCTTTCAGGATTCACATTTAGTCGTCTAATCAGTTATATGGTCTTTATTTATCAATTCACTCGATTCATCGTCATTTGTAGCATTTTTTATATTCGAAACTATGCATTTTCCAATACGACGGTACCAAGAATTTATAAAAAACAAACAAAGACTCGTCCTAACTCAATAACTATCAGTTCACGTGAAATATTACACATTTCAACATACGGCACGCGACGAGAAATTAGCTTTGTGCTAGAAAATTGCTCTCAGAACCTGACATTATGTACACTCGTATACATAACTCATTTCTCGTTGCACAACCATAAGCAAAATAAATAACTACATAGTAATGAAACTGCGATGAGCAAGTTAGCGCCGATTTCACGACTGATAGAGCGAGGTTGCCTGGCAACGAACGTGGGTTTGTGACAACCATAATCATATATTTGTCTATGCGTACTTCAATGGAGATTCGTTACTAGTATTTATCTTACTATACTTATGGTACAAGTGGGATGCTATATGAAAAACAATTATTTACTTGTTGTGATGTGCAAAATGTTATAAATAAGTGAATACTTATTTTTTACCAATATTTTCATGTATTTACCAACATTTTCAAATATTTCAAGCATTTACCAATATTTTCAAGTAGTTTCATATATTTACCAATACTTTGAAGTATTTACCATTTTCTTTTTACCTACAAATAAATACTTATTTTCACACATCCCACCCATTTCTCCTACCATCAAAATCCGGTACCACAAAAGGCGTGAAGCACCAAACACAATCACGAAACACCGTCCCTATCCTTTCTCCTGCTATCCGTAAACATTCCGCTGAACTCCTTCCACGAGGCTCTCACATCACCTAGAGACAACCTCGGCCTAGTAAGTCTGGTGTCATCATCTCTTCGCTGAAACATATGGTACTTTTTCCTGTTGGCATCGGTTATGGTATTGTCTGATGGTACTTTGGGTATGTAATAGTTCTCACCGGAGTCCCAATGGGCATCTTCGGTGTCTGGCTCTGAACATGACGATGATGATGAGGAGGGCGGTGATGGAGCGGGAACTGGGTGACCACTGAACGTCGAACTTTCTGGCATCTTCTGGATTATTAATTCCACCTGGAGTTTATCGGGAATTAGGTTAATAAGTGGACATGGTCAAGTATTTATCGACCACTAGTGTAATTGTGAAACAATGTGGTTTATATAATTTTAGCCGAATATAAACTTGTTTTTCTTTGTTTTATTTTTATTATTACACAAGTTGTCCCGCGCGGTTTCAACCGCATTCCCGAGGAATCGTATGTTTTCCCGGGATAAAAAGTATCCTATGTGTTAATCCACAACATATTCCATCTGAGTGCCACATTTCATCCAAATCCGTTCAGTAGTTTTTGCGTGAGTAACAAAAATACATCACAGACTCACAAACTTTCGCATTTATAATATTAATAGGATGTAACCTTGCTGTTTCTTGCCAGATTCTTATAAGTTAAAGACCGACTTTCGAAAAGGTTTTGATTTTGACTTTGAATAGCGTTTTAGAGAAAATTTCAAGACTTCTGTTGTAGTCTCGCTTTTTATAGCTCCTCCAAACTACAAATGTATTTTTACTATGCCATTAAGGTTTGTTTACAATGGAAAGTAATAATCTGGCCGAAAAGTCCACCATCCTTGCGATGTTTTCCTTAGCCTACAGCTCAAGCTCATAGAAAGATTGGAACCCACACCTCGACGGTAACGCCACTAAGCTATCACAAACTAACCGATAACTAAAAGTATACCTTGAAGTCTTGACTATAGTGTTTATGTTGCTTGTCCTTGTGCGCATCGTCCAACTGCCATTTGTTTAACGTCAACTTGTACGCCTCTAGATTTGGACCTGAAATGTTAACATGGCCATTAAAACAAGTACTAACATTTCATTTTTAATACGAGATTTTTATGGTGACTGTACTTTTTGTTTGCTGTACTTGCATTGTCATCCAATATACTAATGTACACCTCAGCTCAATCGGACACTGGGAAGTGGGTCAAATTTAACTTGCAAGATTCGATTACAGACACCGGACAGGTGAAACTAAATAAATTCTTGTAAAATAATTGGACTGTTTTACAAAAACCTTAAACCGACTTCAAAATATACTAAGAAGTAATCAAATCCTGATTTGATGACAATGCGACCAAACGGGAAATGTACCCTTTCAAATAAAAAAATAATTTTCAAAGTCGATTAATAAATGACGAAGTTATGAGGTAATAAACATAAAAAAACAACCGAATTGAGAACCTCCTCCTTTTTTTGAAGTCGGTTAAAATGACAATCTAACCAAAAACATTTTCATGTAAAATGTTGCCATGAATGGACCATATGGCTTGCACTGTTGAAAAGTTATCAGATCTCATGAGAGCCAAGCTTATAACTCTACCTACAAGCCCTAACTTCACAAACTCAGATAACTAGTTTATATACAGGTCGTTGTTTTGGTCAGCGACGAGCGACTCAGGATCGATAATACAACTGATACTGGTGCTAAAAAAATATAAGAAAAATACTTTATTTTTTTAAAATAATAAAAATAATATTATTTTGAAAATCATGTAATAAGCTAAAATATAGACGTAATACTCAACGGGAATGCGAGGGAGTAAAGGGGTGGGGCGATGGCGGCTTGCGCCTAGCTCTAGTCAGTGCACGTGCCTAGTGATCATACTTTGCGGTAATTTTATTTCTCAATGCATTTACAGTTTTTAATGGAATTAAGTCCATATTTGGAATATGTATTTTTTGTACTACCGCTCCTGGGTCGCTTGTCGCTGACCAAAACAACACCCTGTATATACTGACTATCAGGTAACGGCGGCACCCTGATGGCGCCGACCTCAGCGGTGACGAAGAACGTGTTGAACCAGAAGTGGAAGAGTTTCTCCTTGCGCATCTTCATCTTGTGCTTGTTGTACAGATCTACCCGCACGTCGCCGCAGAGAGGCGTGCAGTGCGTCAGCTGCACGCGCACACACGCGCCGGCGCCGGTCAGACCCTCCCCCTCCGCGCATACCTCCCAGCAACCTGACGGCGTCTGTAACGTACACACACTCTAAATTAAGAGTGCGTACAAAGCCAGAAAAATATGGCAATGGCCCTGATTCTGTTGTTCACAACTAAACTAATTTTAATCTCACTATGTCTCTTTCTAACAAAGAACATAAGAAAAGGATGTAAGAAATTTAGTCCTGTCAAATTAGTCCAATGCTTGTTTTCAATATAAATTTAGTCGCCATCTATCGCGGTTACGCCTAAAAACACGCAAAATAAGACGGCAAAGATTAATTTGACACCTTAAAATATGTTCTATCCTTTTTCAATAATGTTCGTAAGAAAGAGATGAGATGTGACTAAAATTAGTTTAGTGCGATTTACAACAGAATCGGCACCAATGTCAGATAAAACAAACTTATGTCTAGTCTTCGCGTGGCATGAGACGGAGATAGCGTGTTTCGCAGAATAAAAATGAACTAAGCGCTTCTTATCTAAATAACTCGTAAAGTATAGGATATTTAAAAAAATCGTTAGTAGCAGCCCTGGGTGATATGTTAGTGATATTATTTATCGAATTTTTGTCTTAATTAGATACACCATGAGCGAATAAAAACGAAAATTCATTATTATTAATGGTATCTTTGTGTTTCTTTTTTCATTCCATTATGTTTTAGTTCAGATAGAATATAATGAAAATACCCATATAAATATATGTTTTCATTTAAATACTATTTACTTGGGTAAATTTCAATATTAAGATTGTTATTTTGCTTTATATGCACTCTTAATATAATAATTTTTTCAACACACTCGCTCTTAAAATGACATTTATTGCGCCGTTTTTAGTATCTTAATGCATCTTATTACGCATAAGTGCTTTTTACTTTACATTACCGCACAGTTTTATGATAGGTATAATCTCGATTGTGTTAAGTTTGTACCTCAATGCAACTGATATGTGCGTAGACGAAGCATTCTTAATTTAAACGGGTAAACAGTTTGAAATAACTAACATCGTCAGGAAAACATAGCACGGTGGTAAGGTACTTTGTACCCGCCTGGCTGGCTACCACCCTCAAGTTGAAAATCTGTCGCCAAGCACTTTTCGGTGTGTTCCGACAGCTGCACTTGAGAGCCAGCTCCTTCTAGGCTTTGTGTGCTTACCACCTTCGGCCGCATCATCACTTACCATGGTGAGATTGCGGTCAAACACAGGCCTATAAAATTTAAAAAAAAAACTTACTATACAGGGTTACTTTTCAACCTCTAGCCAAATTTTCAGCAGCTAATGTACTTATCATTACGAACAACATTTGCAGGGAACAATACCATTGGTGTTGCAAGCGTCCATAGGCTAGGGTAACTGCTTACCATCAGGAGAGTCGTATGATTGTTTGCCACCTTAGTGGTATAAAGAAATACTTTTACAATGAAATAAAAAAAAAAAAAAACTTTTCATACAAAAGTTTTAACGCTGCACGATCAAAACGTATGAAAGGTTTGTATTTATTTTCATGATTTCAGAGGAAGTCGCATAGTAAAAGTTGTTCATAATGATGAGTACTTTAACCTCTGAAAATATAGCTAGAGCGTGAAGAGACTCCATCTCAGCTCAGGTAAAAAAAAAATATGTGTCTGTACGAATGACCGGTTTCTCTCCCCTACAGATCACATTTCTCAACAAATTCCCGTGTTTTTTTTTGTCGATTCATTTTTGTTTTGGCATATTTTCTTGCTTTATGAAGTTTTTGAACAGGCTAAAAACATCAAACGTTCTTCTGCTGGCTCTGACCCAGAGATATCGATGTTAAACCTGTAGCCCGGGTATGCACAATTCAAATCTATAGATTACGGGTCATACCCGGAGAGGTGGCAGCCATAAATGGGACATTTATAGGCTGATGATGATGAAGGGCTCTTCTGGGAGCCAATTCTCACGCAATCGAAGTTGATTCCTCGACCGAAAAAAGTACGAATTCAAACTTTTATCGATTGTAAATCATGTTACGTTATTCTGGCAAATTCGAGGCCGGCATATTATAGGAAAACCAGTCAACAAGAGCTTTGATCGGTTGGGACCGTTCGAATTGACGATCGAAATTTTACGTTTCGTGTAACGGGTCGCTCACTTCCCTCCAATATGGCGAGGAGGGCGATGGCTGCCACACGCGTCATACTTTTGAACAGGTGCTGCTTGTGGGGGCTGGTCTGCTTAAGTTTGCCATTTATTTATTTACTTATTAAATATAGATTCAGTCTACTTTGTAGTTTTGCCGTCGCGCCGGGGCACGCAATTGTTGTCAGTGCGATTAGAATGTAAATATTATGTAATGAATCTAAGCTTGTTTTGAAAAGAGTAATTGCTGAGTTTATTGCCGGCTCTTCTCAGCAAATGCAACCTTCCGAACCGGTATTAGAGTATTAGAGTCAGACTTTTCATAAGTGCCTGCGAAGGTCTATTTGAATACATTATTTTGAATTTTGAATTTTACAGTCGAATAGGACTCGAACCGTAATTTTGATTCGAAGGCTAGTTCGAGGGAAGTGAGAATTGGGTATCTGGGGCATAAATTGAAGATATGTGTTCGAGCGTGTACCTTGAAGGACGGTTTGGCCTGCGAGACGGTGAGGTCGGGGCAGCAGTGCGCGGCGGTGAGCGCGGGCGGCGGCGACATCACCAGCTCGCGGATGTGCACCCTAGTGGGCGTGTAGACCAGCCCGCGCCGCACCAGCGCCGCGTAGTACTCCACGTACCGACGCTGCGACGGTATCGTCACACCTGCACCGCACACACAGGATAAATCAAAATGTCATTTATTCAATTTAGGCCCTAGTAAGCAGTGCTGCAAACCCCAACTTGCAAAAGAGAAGTATATTTATGCCAAAAATCCAGGAGACAGGGACAAAAAGGAGAAATAAAAAAATTACCCTTTTTCCTGTATTTAGATTAGTAGGATTTTTATATTCTTCCTTAGTTTTAATTTTGACCAACAAATCCTTTATTTTCGGACTTATTTTTACCAGTGTCGAGTTATATTATAAGTTCTAGTCACTATAAATAACTTTCATTGTACGCTTTGTCAGTAATTGTCAGTTTCCATAAGACATACAAATGTTTCAGTAAAAAGGGGGTAATTGTACCGAAACTTTTCACGGATTTTTGAGACAACTTGAAAAATTGGGACCTTTATTGGGTAAACCACTGATAAATATGCAATAAAATTCAAAATACACCGAACTCTTGAAAATAAAACGAAAACGCAACGTCATTTTGCAATTTTCACAGTTTAATATGGAATCTGAATCACTTTACATTGATTTATTATGTTTTGAAAGCATTGACTGATTTATTGTATATCAATAACAGGTGTTATTTATATAAAAATATAAAATGTCATACACTTTATTCACATCGTGAAAACCCAGGAGATTTTCATTCAATTGAAAAATAAATAAGGAGATAAGGAGACATATCCAAAAATCATGGAAACTCCTGGAGAAGAAGGAGAGTTTGCAGCTCTGCTAGTAAGGCACTTATGAACGTTAAATTGGTACATACAGTTAAATTTACCACCGGTTCGGAATACACTTAAACTGAGAAAACTCCGGCAATAAACTTTCAGTCTTTACATTCTCGAGAGGTAAAACATAGCGTTCATTCCATTGATAGATAATTGTAGGTAGATAGGCTGTCAGCGTATAGCGAAGAAGATAGCGATAGTCCCACATAATTACATATATATATTTGGATTTTTATCGTTTATCATCGAACAATTAACCCAAAGAAGCGCAATGACGTTCATTTTGGTTGAAATATATTCCGCCAATTTCCCACCGCCAACAATTCGCTCTGACTGGCTAAGTCAAGGACACATGCAGTGCAAAATCACTGACATGTTTCGGAATCAAATTGCTCGGTATTACTACTCTAAAGGGATTGTGTTCTATGTTTACACACAATGTTAACATTTTCGAGAGGTAGAACATCAAAGTGCAGCTCGACTGGGGAAGTACCTCCACCCTACAGAATACCGCAGCCAAATAACTATATTTTGTGTTTGTTTGCGTGAGTCAGTGCTCATAGCGGAGGGAGGAAACGTCGGTAACGCGCGAGCGATTCTTCGTGTATTGAAAGCGTCCATATGACTACAGTAACCGATTAGCATCAGGCGGGCCGTATGCTTGTTTACCGACTTAGTTGTATAAAAAACCTGCACACCTCTGCAGAGGTCGATTAACAAAATCTGGCACGTTCAACACATTTACACGATGCGCTTGTGTAGTGTCTGTGAATGAGCGCGCGGCGTCACGTCGCACTGCATGCGCATCATGAACACTGTCCGTCTCTCTCGCGCGCCACCAAGCTTATGAGTATGAAGGAGACAGTTATTGTTTTGCTTCTGTTACTGTTCATAAATATAGAGGGATCTTTTTTGCATTCGTCCATTAGAATTGACTGACCGATTAGAAGCAATAATGTTATAAAACATACTGTATCGTGAAATTGCATATGTGTGAGTACTGTGAACGTGCCAGCTTTCGGTAACCGAACTGTAGCCGGGTTTAATAAAGACAACTTTTTAGAAACACCTTACGATACGACAAAAAAATAAAAAAGCATTTCGAGTACAGTAGTACCCAACTGATATGGTTTACCGATGTACCTGCGCAGAAGATACATTTTCAAAGCGCGGGAAATGCTATTGGTCGGCAGCTGCCGCCATGTTAGCGCGCGCCGTGCGGAGGGGCGTGACTTGCGAGTGAGACGGAACTTACAGCTGCACTGTATTATGAACCTTATACTAGTGATCTAAGGTTGTTTGTAAGTTTGAAGCATTCTTTCGTTAATCTTCAGGGCCATACTTTTCTGTGCGAACGAAGATTCACGACGCGCCATATCAGTTGGGTACTACTGTACCAGCAGTATAAAAATATACACTTTTATCATTTCTTTGTTCAAACTTTTTATATTGCCACAGACTGAATATTCAATAACATTGCACTAACGCAACGACCTGTGTTTTTTTTTTAAATTAGTAATTAAAATATACCTTTTTCATCGTGTGTGCGTTTATTCCCATAGTACTTCAATGCGTCATCTGCTGTAGCCTTCTGTCCGCTGTATAATAGGTAGCAACACACCATTGTACCTGAAAAATACATTATAATATCGTCAAAAATACATTAAGAAATCATTTTTTTACGTTACAAGACTGTCAATCAGGCCATATGATACTACCGCCTATAACAATACCTGAGAGTTGATACTGTGTTGGCAACATTGAACAATAAATTAACCCATAGAGGCACCACGACGAGACTTTTGGCGGGGACTCGCAATAATATAATATTACATTGGCAGAAATAAGTCCTAATTTGGATTTGGTTGCCAAACATAAAACTAAGAAGATAATTTGACACTGGCAGAAATAAGTCCTAATTTGGATTTGGTTGCCAAAATTAAAACTAAGAAGAGGCGCATCGACGTTAATTTTCTTTGAAATCCGTCAATTCCCTATCCCCGAAAATGCGATCTAATTGGCTAAGTCGAGGCAAACCAAACGTTTAGATGCAATAATTGGTCGGTACTATGTTAGTGCAAAATCACTGACTAGTTGCGGAATTGGATTGTTCGGCATTCTACTCTAAAGGATTTTTTACCTCGATGATAATTATTATATATTTTATGAGAGCATATGTATATGCTATTCTTACTGGGTGCATTAGATATTGTCTGACAATACGGTATCAATGTTGTCATTGTATTAAATTGTAAGAAAGTTTGTTTGACAGAGACAGTCCGAGACATAGATGCTCTCCTTTACTATTTGATGTTAAAAGATGAGGATAGCAATAACACCTCTGGCTGTCTTTCTAACATCATAAACAACAATTTTTGTTCTGTGTAGACAGACCCGCTGAGTTTAGCTATGTTTAAGTACCAAAATTGTGAAACAGGCTATTTCTCAGGCAGCTTTTTGATGATGGATAGGACTTTGTTTTGATCACAATCTCACCATAGTAAGTGAAGATGTGGCCGAAGGTGTTAAGCCCACAAAGCCTGGATAGATGAATAGGAAAACAAACAAAAATCTTTTAACACCAAATATTTGAGGTATTTTTTTATATGACCAAGTCGGTTCGGCCCGCCTAATGGTAAGCGGTTACCGTAGCTATATGGACGCTTGCAACACACGGGGCATCACTCACGCGTTATCGACCCTTCGCCCCTCCCCAACACACCGAAAGGTGCTTGGCGAAAGATTTTCAACTTGAGGGTGGTAGCCAGCCAGGCGGGTACTACAAAGTACCCTACCACCGTGCTATGGTTTCCTCACGACGTTTTCCTTCACCGAAAGCTCAAGCCCATTGTAGGATTCGAACCCGGGACCTTCGTCTCGGTATCCGACGTCACTACCACTGAGCTATCATCGCCTTAATTATATTCTAAGTGGAGTCCCAATCTAATTACTATGTGGTCTTAAACTCAAACCAAATGCAGGTAAACAATTATGAGATACCTAAAACTAGAAATTAATTTGATAAAAGTGACAAAGGGTTATTCCAATTTAATGTTTGAATATGTAACATGAAACTCGGAAACCATCCACAAAATCGTCTTTCCGTGTTCAAAGCTTTTCAAAACTATCAAACCTTTCATACGAAAAATTATAATAAACCGAATGACCGCCAGCGCCCGCTCTTTGTCGCGTTCGTTTCACATACGAACGACGGGCGTCGAACTGGCAACCTTACACTTTTTATACATTCAGGGCCTGCCCACAAAAAAGGGAGAGCTCGTTTCTAAAGGTCCCTTTTTTAAATTTACGACTCGCCTGCCAAATGCCCGCACGTCGGTAATGCGGCCAATTATACGGCGTAAAGAAATTTCACAATTACGGCTATAGACTTTTCGATTCATTTTTATTCGCGTGACAATGCATCAGACTCTTTCAATAGGTAATAACCATTCCACGTGTAATTTTTAACCTTAACCTTTGTTAACGAAACGTTCTGAAGCTATTATGTTATTATGCAAACTTTTTGGCGTTCCTTACATTGTACGAGACTCACAAATATGTGATTTTTGTCCGTTATACGATATTTCCATATCCAGATTGGTTGTATTGCTTATAAAGGATATCATTTCCTTTTAGCTTCCGAAAATAACGTAAACAAGTACATTATGAAACATTTTTCGAACAAAGAAATAAAATCAGGCAATGGTGCCGATTCTGTTGTAAATCGCACTAAACTAATTTTAGTCACATCTCATCTCTTTCTTACGAACATGATTGAAAAAGGATAGAACACATTTAAGTTGTCAAATTAATCTTTGTCGTCTTATTTTGCGTGTATTTAGGCGTGACCGCGATAGATGGCGACTTTTATATTGAAAACAAGCATTGGACTAATTTGACAGGACTAAATTTCTTACATCCTTTTCTTATGTTCTTTGTTAGAAAGTGACATTAAAATTAGTTTAGTTGTGAACAACAGAATCAGGGCCAATATCTGCTACGGAATCCAGCACATGACCGATTCTTTATCTCAAACGAATCGAAACGAAATTCGAGTGCCGTAATTTATTCTTTTCAGCTGCATGTAGGTAAGCGCTATTGGTACATATTTTGGTTAAAATTATACTCTGCATCTATAATTGTTCAGGACCATCGAGGAAATATCCCTATAGAGTAGTAATACTGAACAATATAATTCCACAACTAGTCAGTGATTTGTCACTGAATTTGAACAGTAAGGACCACTCGCTGCGTCGTGTGTTTTTGACTTGGCCAATCAGAGTGCATGCGTCCTTGTCTTAACCAATCAGCGCGCATTGTCGGCGGTGGGAAATTGGCGGAATTTAAACCAAAATGAACGTCATTGCGCTTCTATAGGTTAATTGTTCCATGTTCAGGACGAAACAGTCCTTTTGTTGGGATCGATCCCTTTTTCAACCATGCCAGATGGGAATTTAGAAAAAAAAATGGTGCGTTTTTTATTGGTCCAATCCTGTGAATTGATTGGACAACCAATGAACTTGCAATAGTAGCCCAAATCTGTTGTTAGTGGACATTTGAAATACCAGGGGATTGAATAAAAGAGTTCTTTTGACGAGCTCATTGCTCTGCGAAAAACGGCAATGGGGAGCCCACTCCATGGGCCGCAATAGAAAAATCCGACTCAATCGAAATAAAGTCATCGAACACTACAACTATAAAACAAACTCCCTCACTGACCATGTCTTTTGCCTTCTCCAATAAACTAATTTCTTCCAATTTTGACAAATTAATTCATTAAAATTTTGAAGTAACAGCACCCGAGCGCAATTTGGGACCCCGTTGGAAAGTAAAAAAGTGAATAAGTAACAAATAGTATAATATAGTAAGAAATGTCTCAAATCTGTGATCTGAGGCTTTCTTATTTCCTGCCCAAGGTGTGTATACTATTTTTCTCCTCGACGGAGGCGGAAAGCGGTATTTTCGTTTAGCGCAGCGGGACGAAAGTTGACGCTTTCCGCCCGGAGAGGAGAAAAATTATTTAACTCCTATGATTTTTAATATGGTAAAAATTAAATAAAGGTTCAAATAATGTGTAGCAACAGGCAGCTAGGCTAGGTATAAAAACTGATCTGTTGTCCGATTATCGGCCTTTCGGGGCCCCGTGAGAGTGAGGGCCATGGGCACGAGCCCCGTGTTCCCTTATGGTAAAGATGCGGAACCAGGGCGGGTCGCTAGCTACGGAATTAAAATAGGAACTGAGCTGACCTGTCCGCCCCTTGCCAGCTTTACAATGCACGGCGGCAACATTCCTCGAGTCAGCGCTGAGCCACTTGTGAACGTCCTCGCAGAACTGCTGGATCAGCTCGATGTTCGGTGGTGTATGGTCTTCGAACGCGTACACCGCTACCTGGAAACATTTACATATATTTTATTTCATGTTTTGTTGGTGGGATCAAATGTCTATATGGAAACAATTCAAAAGTCAAACAGCGTCGATATCGCCTCATACAAATTGATACATGAATTTGACGTCACATCTCTGGAATGTATGGAATAACACACAGCGGGCTCAAAGGAGCTTCCTTCCGCGGACGCCCAGACTGTGGAATGAGCTCCCCGCCGTGGTGCACCCAATGGAGTACACCATGGGGTTCTTCAAAAAGGGTGTGAAGAGATTTCTGCAGGGTCGGCAACGCGCGAGTGACATCCCTGGTGTTGCAAGCGTCCATAGGCTACGGTAACCGCTTACCACCAGACGGGCCGTATGCTTGTTTGCAACCATAGAAGTATTAAAAAAAGACGAAATTTTTAATTTTGGTCGAAAAACTGCTTTTAAGTACATAGTCTGTCTGAATTAGTCTGAACGCGATAAACTAAAAAAACTACTGAACGGATTTTCATACGGTTTTCACCAATGGACGGAGTGAATAATGAGGAAGGTATAGGTGTATAATTCATCAGGGGTTTGTGTAAATTGGCTGAAATATGACGATGATTGTTGAAGATATCGGAAAAGCAGAGTGCTTAGCCGGGGCGGGGCGCTAGTTAAAAAATATAAGTAAATGGGAGAGACAAAAACACCAGCCCCCAGCACCTTTTCGCAAGTATGACGTGTGGTACCCACCACCCTCTTCGCAAAGTTCGCAATAAACGAGGGAAGTGAACGTGGTGATCCGTACTTGTTAAGAAATGCTACTGCAAACATTAATAGAGAAGACGCCACACATCACAACTATGTTCCGTTCAAGTGAGGCCATCCGGCCACACTTGTAGTTGTAGAACGATGAACGAAACGCGTAAGCGCCGTGAATATCACGGTGTTTGCGAGAAAAATACTCGTAAAAGCGTTCTGATAGCGCTACGTGTTTCTACTGTCTGCTTAGACGACTAATTATTGTTTCAGGGCTAAAGAGAACTTTAGTTGACTCTTAAAAAAAGGGACATAACCTTTGCTTATGATAGCTTTTCTATACGTAGTAATAATAGCTCAATAACTAAAAATAATACCTATTGAAAAAAAAACAAAGAACAAAGAAACTAGAATAAGAAATTGACCCTTTTTATTATCAAAGTAGGTACCTACTTGCATAGGTACTTCATGATTTAAAAATAGCTCCTTTATCGCGAGTAAAGTCACGAACAAAAGCGAGATAGTGTATCTGTGTCGAAGACAGTTTCACAATGATAAGCAAGGCATTACGTAACATTGTTGCAATCAGTTTCTATTAGAAACAACCTCTTAAAAGAAATATGAATATTTACTGTGTTTGACTATGATATCAACAATAAGGCGCCGTTCCCACACCGAGCAGTCTAGAATACTCTAGAGTTCTGCGGTCAGAATTCTGCGTTCCGCGTTCACTGTAATTTATGCGGCGTTTTGATCAATGCACACAGCGCCGGTCAAGGAGAACGCACGTAGAACTCTAACCGCAGAACACTAGACCTCTCGCTAAGGAATCGGCGCCTAAGATGACAAGGAACAGTTTATAATCAACGAATAACCCCTAAATGGCTGTACGTAATGTCTTCCGTACGTGAAAGAATTCGAAAGTTTAGTTTGATTTGTAATAATGTTTTGTATTAAATAGCTGTCCCCCGTCCCCCAGGGTTACATTCGCGATCCCCGGACAAAAGGTAGCCTATAACACTCGGTAGGGGATAATGTAGCTTCCTATTATTGAAAGAATTTTTCGATTCCGACTGCTAGTACCAGAGATTAGCACGTTTACACAAACAAACAAAACACTTCTTCAGCTTTATTAGTATATGATTATTGCAACTGGAACCATGTCGATGCATAAAATGTTTCAAATAGAAACTACATAGTATTTGATTGCAATAAATTTACGTAATACGCCCGCCGCCAGTTGACATTCAAGCAACGATGGACACTCCCGCGGCAGATTACCGTCTCGTCGTAAAGATACGCAAGTTTAAACTATGATAGTGCGTAGGTATCAGGAAGTAAGTAACATGTGGCTAACGTACCTATAATCATATTCAATATTATTTACGGTCAATTCTTAAAATGTAGAGATTTTACAAGAAAAGTTAAGTTTTTTCATAATGAGATAAAAAGATACTTAGGAAATGAACCTGTGTGAACCTGGAACCCGACTTGAAGATATTGTAATTTTTTTTTTTGCATATGTTTGTACTCCGTATGTACCTGTTTGTACCAACTTTTTTTTCGTTTGTACCTCAAGGGGTTCGGAGATACGGGGGGTTGAAAAATGCTCAGAACCCGACTTGAAGATATCGTTATTTTGATTTTTGCATATGTTAGTACTCCGTATATACCTGTTTGTACCAACTTTTTTTTCGTTTGTACCTCAAGGGTTTCGGAGATACGGGGGGTTGAAAAATGCTCAGAACCCGACTTGAAGATATTGTTTTTTTTGTTAATGCAAACGTTTGTACTGGGTATGTAACCGTTTGTACCATCTTTCTTTTCGTTTGTACCTCAAGGGTTTCGGAAATACAGGACTTTAAAAAACCTGGTCCCTAATATCGGAATCTCGGGCATTTTTTGAGATAATCAAAATCTGCCAGCAGGGTTGGATTCACCGTCGTTTGTACCCGTTTGTACCATCTTTCTTTTCGTTTGTATCTCAAGGGGTTCGGAAATACAGAACTCTAAAAAACCTGTTCCCTAATATCGGAAACTCGGGCATTTTTTGAGATAATCAAAATCTACAAGCAGGGTTGGATTCACCGTCGTTTGTACCCGTTTGTATCATCTTTCTTTTCGTTTGTACCTCAAGGGGTTCGGAAATACAGGACTTTAAAAAACTTGGTAGCTAATATCGGAATCTCGGGCATTTTTGGTGTTAATCAAAATCTGCAAGCAGGGTTAGATACACCGTCGTTTGTACTCGTTTGTACCATCTTTCTTTTCGTTTGTACCTCAAGGGGTTCGGAAATACAGAACTTTAAAAAATCTGTTCTCTAATATCGGAATCTCGGGCATTTTTGGTGATAATCAATATCTGCAAGCGGGGTTAGATACACCGTCGTTTGTACCCGTTTGTACCACCTTTCTTTTCGTTTGTACCTCAAGGGGTTCGGAAATACAGGACTTTAAAAAACCTGTTCTCTAATATCGGAATTTCGGGCAGTTTTTGAGATAATCAAAATCTGCCAGCAGGGTTGGATTCGCCGTCGTTTGTACCCGTTTGTACCAACTTTTTTTTCGTTTGTACCTCAAGGGGTTCGAAAATACAGGACTTTAAAAAACCTGTTCTCTAATATCGGAATTTTGGGCAGTTTTTGAGATAATCAAAATCTGCCAGCAGGGTTGGATTCACCGTCGTTTGTACCCGTTTGTACCACCTTTCTTTTCGTTTGTACCTCAAGGGGTTCGGAAATACAGGACTTTAAAAAACCTGTTCTCTAATATCGGAATTTCGGGCAGTTTTTGAGATATTCAAAATCTGCCAGCAGGGTTGGATTCACCGTCGTTTGTACCCGTTTGTACCATCTTTCTTTTCGTTTGTACCTCAAGGGGTTCGGAAATACAGAACTTTAAAAAACCTGGTACCTAATATCGGAATCTCGGGCATTTTTGTTGATAATCAAATTCTGCAAGCGGGGTTAGATACACCGTCGTTTGTACCCGTTTGTACCATCTTTCTTTTCGTTTGTACCTCAAGGGGTTCGGAAATACAGGACTTTAAAAAACCTGGTAGCTAATATCGGAATCTCGGGCATTTTTTGAGATAATCAAAATCTGCCAGCAGGGTTGGATTCACCGTCGTTTGTACCCGTTTGTACCACCTTTCTTTTCGTTTGTACCTCAAGGGGTTCGGAAATACAGGACTTTAAAAAACCTGGTACCTAATATCGGAATCTCGGGCATTTTTGGTGATACTCAAAATCTGCAAGCAGGGTTAGATACACCTTCGTTTGTACCCGTTTGTACCATCTTTCTTTTCGTTTGTACCTCAAGGGGTTCGGAAATACAGAACTTTAAAAAACCTGGTACCTAATATCGGAATCTCGGGCATTTTTGGTGATAAACAAAATCTGCAAGCAGGGTTAGATACACCGTCGTTTGTACCCGTTTGTACCATCTTTCTTTTCGTTTGTACCTCAAGGGGTTCGGAAATACAGGACTTTAAAAAACCTGGTAGCTAATATCGGAATCTCGGGCATTTTTTGAGATAATCAAAATCTGCCAGCAGGGTGGATTCACCGTCGTTTGTACCCGTTTGTACCACCTTTCTTTTCGTTTGTACCTCAAGGGGTTCGGAAATACAGGACTTTAAAAAACCTGGTACCTAATATCTGAATCTCGGGCATTTTTTGAGATAATCAAAATCTGCCAGCAGGGTTGGATTCACCGTCGTTTGTACCCGTTTGTACCACCTTTCTTTTCGTTTGTACCTCAAGGGGTTTGGAAATACAGGACTTTAAAAAACCTGGTACCTAATATCGGAATCTCGGGCAGTTTTTGAGATAATCAAAATCTGCCAGCAGGGTTGGATTCGCCGTCGTTTGTACCCGTTTGTACCATCTTTCTTTTCGTTTGTACCTCAAGGGGTTCGGAAATACAGGACTTTAAAAAACCTGGTAGCTAATATCGGAATCTCGGGCATTTTTTGAGATAATCAAAATCTGCCAGCAGGGTTGGATTCACCGTCGTTTGTACCCGTTTGTACCACCTTTCTTTTCGTTTGTACCTCAAGGGGTTCGGAAATACAGGACTTTAAAAAACCTGGTACCTAATATCGGAATCTCGGGCATTTTTGGTGATAATCAAAATCTGCAAGCGGGGTTAGATACACCGTCGTTTGTACCCGTTTGTACCACCTTTCTTTTCGTTTGTACCTCAAGGGGTTCGGAAATACAGGACTTTAAAAAACCTGTTCTCTAATATCGGAATTTCGGGCAGTTTTTGAGATAATCAAAATCTGCCAGCAGGGTTGGATTCGCCGTCGTTTGTACCCGTTTGTACCAACTTTTTTTTCGTTTGTACCTCAAGGGGTTCGGAAATACAGGACTTTAAAAAACCTGTTCTCTAATATCGGAATTTCGGGCATTTTTGAGATAATCAAAATCTGCCAGCAGGGTTGGATTCACCATCGTTTGTACCCGTTTGTACCAACTTTTTTTTCGTTTGTACCTCAAGGGGTTCGGAAATACAGGACTTTAAAAAACCTGTTCTCTAATATCGGAATTTCGGGCAGTTTTTGAGATAATCAAAATCTGCCAGCAGGGTTGGATTCGCCGTCGTTTGTACCCGTTTGTACCAACTTTTTTTTCGTTTGTACCTCAAGGGGTTCGGAAATACAGGACTTTAAAAAACCTGTTCTCTAATATCGGAATTTCGGGCAGTTTTTGAGATAATCAAAATCTGCCAGCAGGGTTGGATTCGCCGTCGTTTGTACCCGTTTGTACCAACTTTTTTTTCGTTTGTACCTCAAGGGGTTCGGAAACACAGGACTTTAAAAAACCTTTTCTCTAATATCGGAATTTCGGGCAGTTTTTGAGATAATCAAAATCTGCCAGCAGGGTTGGATTCACCGTCGTTTGTACCCGTTTGTACCATCTTTCTTTTCGTTTGTACCTCAAGGGGTTCGGAAATACAGAACTTTAAAAAACCTGGTACCTAATATCGGAATTTCGGGCATTTTTGTTGATAATCAAATTCTGCAAGCGGGGTTAGATACACCGTCGTTTGTACCCGTTTGTACCATCTTTCTTTTCGTTTGTACCTCAAGGGGTTCGGAAATACAGGACTTTAAAAAACCTGGTAGCTAATATCGGAATCTCGGGCATTTTTTGAGATAGTCAAAATCTGCCAGCAGGGTTGGATTCACCGTCGTTTGTACCCGTTTGTACCACCTTTCTTTTCGTTTGTACCTCAAGGGGTTCGGAAATACAGGACTTTAAAAAACCTGGTACCTAATATCGGAATCTCGGGCATTTTTGGTGATACTCAAAATCTGCAAGCAGGGTTAGATACACCTTCGTTTGTACCCGTTTGTACCATCTTTCTTTTCGTTTGTACCTCAAGGGGTTCGGAAATACAGAACTTTAAAAATCCTGGTACCTAATATCGGAATCTCGGGCATTTTTGGTGATAATCAAAATCTGCAAGCGGGGTTAGATACACCGTCGTTTGTACCCGTTTGTACCATCTTTCTTTTCGTTTGTACCTCAAGGGGTTCGGAGATACGGGGGGTTGAAAAATGCTCAGAACCCGACTTGAAGATATCGTTATTTTGATTTTTGCATATGTTAGTACTCCGTATATACCTGTTTGTACCAACTTTTTTTTCGTTTGTACCTCAAGGGTTTCGGAGATACGGGGGGTTGAAAAATGCTCAGAACCCGACTTGAAGATATTGTTTTTTTTGTTAATGCAAACGTTTGTACTGGGTATGTAACCGTTTGTACCATCTTTCTTTTCGTTTGTACCTCAAGGGTTTCGGAAATACAGGACTTTAAAAAACCTGTTCTCTAATATCGGAATTTCGGGCAGTTTTTGAGATATTCAAAATCTGCCAGCAGGGTTGGATTCACCGTCGTTTGTACCCGTTTGTACCATCTTTCTTTTCGTTTGTACCTCAAGGGGTTCGGAAATACAGAACTTTAAAAAACCTGGTACCTAATATCGGAATCTCGGGCATTTTTGTTGATAATCAAATTCTGCAAGCGGGGTTAGATACACCGTCGTTTGTACCCGTTTGTACCATCTTTCTTTTCGTTTGTACCTCAAGGGGTTCGGAAATACAGGACTTTAAAAAACCTGGTAGCTAATATCGGAATCTCGGGCATTTTTTGAGATAATCAAAATCTGCCAGCAGGGTTGGATTCACCGTCGTTTGTACCCGTTTGTACCACCTTTCTTTTCGTTTGTACCTCAAGGGGTTCGGAAATACAGGACTTTAAAAAACCTGGTACCTAATATCGGAATCTCGGGCATTTTTGGTGATACTCAAAATCTGCAAGCAGGGTTAGATACACCTTCGTTTGTACCCGTTTGTACCATCTTTCTTTTCGTTTGTACCTCAAGGGGTTCGGAAATACAGAACTTTAAAAAACCTGGTACCTAATATCGGAATCTCGGGCATTTTTGGTGATAAACAAAATCTGCAAGCAGGGTTAGATACACCGTCGTTTGTACCCGTTTGTACCATCTTTCTTTTCGTTTGTACCTCAAGGGGTTCGGAAATACAGGACTTTAAAAAACCTGGTAGCTAATATCGGAATCTCGGGCATTTTTTGAGATAATCAAAATCTGCCAGCAGGGTTGGATTCACCGTCGTTTGTACCCGTTTGTACCACCTTTCTTTTCGTTTGTACCTCAAGGGGTTCGGAAATACAGGACTTTAAAAAACCTGGTACCTAATATCTGAATCTCGGGCATTTTTTGAGATAATCAAAATCTGCCAGCAGGGTTGGATTCACCGTCGTTTGTACCCGTTTGTACCACCTTTCTTTTCGTTTGTACCTCAAGGGGTTTGGAAATACAGGACTTTAAAAAACCTGGTACCTAATATCGGAATCTCGGGCATTTTTGGTGATAATCAAAATCTGCCAGCAGGGTTGGATTCACCATCGTTTGTACCCGTTTGTACCAACTTTTTTTTCGTTTGTACCTCAAGGGGTTCGGAAATACAGGACTTTAAAAAACCTGTTCTCTAATATCGGAATTTCGGCCAGTTTTTGAGATAATCAAAATCTGCCAGCAGGGTTGGATTCGCCGTCGTTTGTACCCGTTTGTACCAACTTTTTTTTCGTTTGTACCTCAAGGGGTTCGGAAATACAGGACTTTAAAAAACCTGTTCTCTAATATCGGAATTTCGGGCAGTTTTTGAGATAATCAAAATCTGCCAGCAGGGTTGGATTCGCCGTCGTTTGTACCCGTTTGTACCATCTTTCTTTTCGTTTGTACCTCAAGGGGTTCAGAAATACAGGACTTTAAAAAACCTGGTAGCTAATATCGGAATCTCGGGCATTTTTTGAGATAATCAAAATCTGCCAGCAGGGTTGGATTCACCGTCGTTTGTACCCGTTTGTACCACCTTTCTTTTCGTTTGTACCTCAAGGGGTTCGGAAATACAGGACTTTAAAAAACCTGTTCTCTAATATCGGAATCTCGGGCATTTTTTGAGATAATCAAAATCTGCAAGCGGGGTTAGATACACCGTCGTTTGTACCCGTTTGTACCACCTTTCTTTTCGTTTGTACCTCAAGGGGTTCGGAAATACAGGACTTTAAAAAACCTGTTCTCTAATATCGGAATTTCGGGCAGTTTTTGAGATAATCAAAATCTGCCAGCAGGGTTGGATTCGCCGTCGTTTGTACCCGTTTGTACCAACTTTTTTTTCGTTTGTACCTCAAGGGGTTCGGAAATACAGGACTTTAAAAAACCTGTTCTCTAATATCGGAATTTCGGGCATTTTTGAGATAATCAAAATCTGCCAGCAGGGTTGGATTCACCATCGTTTGTACCCGTTTGTACCAACTTTTTTTTCGTTTGTACCTCAAGGGGTTCGGAAATACAGGACTTTAAAAAACCTGTTCTCTAATATCGGAATTTCGGGCAGTTTTTGAGATAATCAAAATCTGCCAGCAGGGTTGGATTCGCCGTCGTTTGTACCCGTTTGTACCAACTTTTTTTTCGTTTGTACCTCAAGGGGTTCGGAAATACAGGACTTTAAAAAACCTGTTCTCTAATATCGGAATTTCGGGCAGTTTTTGAGATAATCAAAATCTGCCAGCAGGGTTGGATTCGCCGTCGTTTGTACCCGTTTGTACCAACTTTTTTTTCGTTTGTACCTCAAGGGGTTCGGAAACACAGGACTTTAAAAAACCTTTTCTCTAATATCGGAATTTCGGGCAGTTTTTGAGATAATCAAAATCTGCCAGCAGGGTTGGATTCACCGTCGTTTGTACCCGTTTGTACCATCTTTCTTTTCGTTTGTACCTCAAGGGGTTCGGAAATACAGAACTTTAAAAAACCTGGTACCTAATATCGGAATTTCGGGCATTTTTGTTGATAATCAAATTCTGCAAGCGGGGTTAGATACACCGTCGTTTGTACCCGTTTGTACCATCTTTCTTTTCGTTTGTACCTCAAGGGGTTCGGAAATACAGGACTTTAAAAAACCTGGTAGCTAATATCGGAATCTCGGGCATTTTTTGAGATAGTCAAAATCTGCCAGCAGGGTTGGATTCACCGTCGTTTGTACCCGTTTGTACCACCTTTCTTTTCGTTTGTACCTCAAGGGGTTCGGAAATACAGGACTTTCAAAAAAACCTGTTCTCTAATATCGGAATTTCGGGCAGTTTTTGAGATAATCAAAATCTGCCAGCAGGGTTGGATTCGCCGTCGTTTGTACCCGTTTGTACCATCTTTCTTTTCGTTTGTACCTCAAGGGGTTCGGAAATACAGGACTTTAAAAAACCTGGTAGCTAATATCGGAATCTCGGGCATTTTTTGAGATAATCAAAATCTGCCAGCAGGGTTGGATTCACCGTCGTTTGTACCCGTTTGTACCACCTTTCTTTTCGTTTGTACCTCAAGGGGTTCGGAAATACAGGACTTTAAAAAACCTGGTACCTAATATCGGAATCTCGGGCATTTTTGGTGATACTCAAAATCTGCAAGCAGGGTTAGATACACCGTCGTTTGTACCCGTTTGTACCATCTTTCTTTTCGTTTGTACCTCAAGGGGTTCGGAAATACAGAACTTTAAAAAACCTGGTACCTAATATCGGAATCTCGGGCATTTTTGGTGATAATCAAAATCTGCAAGCAGGGTTAAATACACCGTCGTTTGTACCCGTTTGTACCATCTTTCTTTTCGTTTGTACCTCAAGGGGTTCGGAAATACAGGACTTTAAAAAACCTGGTACCTAATATCGGAATCTCGGGCATTTTTGGTGATAACCAAAATCTGCAAGCAGGGTTAGATACACCGTCGTTTGTACCCGTTTGTACCATCTTTCTTTTCGTTTGTTCCTCAAGGGGTTCGGAAATACAGAACTTTAAAAAACCTGGTACCTAATATCGGAATCTCGGGCATTTTTCTTGATAATCAAAATCTGCCAGCAGGGTTGGATTCACCGTCGTTTGTACCCGTTTGTACCACCTTTCTTTTCGTTTGTACCTCAAGGGGTTCGGAAATACAGGACTTTAAAAAACCTGGTTCCTTATATCGGAAACTCAAAAAATGCCCGAGATTCCGATATTAGGGACTAGGTTTTTTAAAGTCCTGTATTTCCGAACCCCTTGAGGTACAAACGAAATGAAAGATGGTACAAGCAAGTACATACCCAGTACAAAAATATGCATTAACAAAAAAAAAACAATATCTTCAAGTCGGGTTCCGAGCATTTTTCAACCCCCCGTATCTCCGAAACCCTTGAGGTACAAACGAAAAAAAAGTTGGTACAAACAGGTACATACGGTGTACTAACATATGCAAAAATAAAAATAACGATATCTTCAAGTCGGGTTCTGAGCATTTGTCAACCCCTCGTATCTCCGAACCCCTTGAGGTACAAACGAAAAAAAAGTTAGTACAAACAGGTACATACGGAGTACTAACATATGCAAAAATAAAAATAACGATATCTTCAAGTCGGGTTCTGAGCATTTTTCAACCCCCCGTATCTCCGAACCCCTTGAGGTACAAACGAAAAAAAAGTTGGTACAAACAGGTACATACGGAGTACAAACATATGCAAAAAAAAAAATTACAATATCTTCAAGTCGGGTTCCAGGTTCACACAGGTTCAAAATCTGCCAGCAGGGTTGGATTCGCCGTCGTTTGTACCCGTTTGTACCAACTTTTTTTTCGTTTGTACCTCAAGGGGTTCGGAAATACAGGACTTTAAAAAACCTGTTCTCTAATATCGGAATCTCGGGCATTTTT
The DNA here is from genome assembly GCA_951394255.1 of Polyploca ridens. Classification (NCBI taxonomy): domain Eukaryota; kingdom Metazoa; phylum Arthropoda; class Insecta; order Lepidoptera; family Drepanidae; genus Polyploca; species Polyploca ridens. The sequence continues at coordinate 2,330,269 of OX596258.1, forward strand.
TGAGATAATCAAAATCTGCAAGCAGGGTTAGATACACCTTCGTTTGTACCCGTTTGTACCATCTTTCTTTTCGTTTGTACCTCAAGGGGTTCGGAAATACAGAACTTTAAAAAACCTGGTACCTAATATCGGAATCTCGGGCATTTTTGGTGATAATCAAAATCTGCAAGCGGGGTTAGATACACCGTCGTTTGTACCCGTTTGTACCATCTTTCTTTTCGTTTGTACCTCAAGGGGTTCGGAAATACAGGACTTTAAAAAACCTGGTACCTAATATCGGAATCTCGGGCATTTTTTGAGATAATCAAAATCTGCCAGCAGGGTTGGATTCACCGTCGTTTGTACCCGTTTGTACCATCTTTCTTTTCGTTTGTACCTCAAGGGGTTCGGAAATACAGAACTTTAAAAAACCTGGTACCTAATATCGGAATATCGGGCATTTTTGTTGATAATCAAATTCTGCAAGCGGGGTTAGATACACCGTCGTTTGTACCCGTTTGTACCATCTTTCTTTTCGTTTGTACCTCAAGGGGTTCGGAAATACAGGACTTTAAAAAACCTGGTAGCTAATATCGGAATCTCGGGCATTTTTTGAGATAATCAAAATCTGCCGTCAGGGTTGGATTCACCGTCGTTTGTACCCGTTTGTACCACCTTTCTTTTCGTTTGTACCTCAAGGGGTTCGGAAATACAGGACTTTAAAAAACCTGGTACCTAATATCGGAATCTCGGGCATTTTTGGTGATACTCAAAATCTGCAAGCAGGGTTAGATACACCTTCGTTTGTACCCGTTTGTACCATCTTTCTTTTCGTTTGTACCTCAAGGGGTTCGGAAATACAGAACTTTAAAAAACCTGGTACCTAATATCGGAATCTCGGGCATTTTTGGTGATAATCAAAATCTGCAAGCGGGGTTAGATACACCGTCGTTTGTACCCGTTTGTACCATCTTTCTTTTCGTTTGTACCTCAAGGGGTTTGGAAATACAGAACTTTAAAAAACCTGGTACCTAATATCGGAATCTCGGGCATTTTTGGTGATAATCAAAATCTGCAAGCGGGGTTAGATACACCGTCGTTTGTACCCGTTTGTACCACCTTTCTTTTCGTTTGTACCTCAAGGGGTTCGGAAATACAGGACTTTAAAAAACCTGGTAGCTAATATCGGAATCTCGGGCATTTTTTGAGATAATCAAAATCTGCCAGCAGGGTTGGATTCGCCGTCGTTTGTACCCGTTTGTACCAACTTTTTTTTCGTTTGTACCTCAAGGGGTTCGGAAATACAGGACTTTAAAAAACCTGTTCCTAATATCGGAATCTCGGGCATTTTTTGAGATAATCAAAATCTGCCAGCAGGGTTGGATTCACCGTCGTTTGTACCCGTTTGTACCACCTTTCTTTTCGTTTGTACCTCAAGGGGTTCGGAAATACAGGACTTTAAAAAACCTGGTAGCTAATATCGGAATCTCGGGCATTTTTTGAGATAATCAAAATCTGCCAGCAGGGTTGGATTCACCGTCGTTTGTACCCGTTTGTACCATCTTTCTTTTCGTTTGTACCTCAAGGGGTTCGGAAATATAGGACTTTAAAAAACCTGGTAGCTAATATCGGAATCTCGGGCATTTTTGGTGATAATCAAAATCTGCAAGCAGGGTTAGATACACCGTCGTTTGTACCCGTTTGTACCATCTTTCTTTTCGTTTGTACCTCAAGGGGTTCGGAAATACAGAACTTTAAAAAACGGTACCTAATATCGGAATCTCGGGCATTTTTGGTGATAATCAAAATCTGCAAGCGGGGTTAGATACACCGTCGTTTGTACCCGTTTGTACCATCTTTCTTTTCGTTTGTACCTCAAGGGGTTCGGAAATACAGAACTTTAAAAAACCTGGTACCTAATATCGGAATCTCGGGCATTTTTGGTGATAATCAAAATCTGCAAGCGGGGTTAGATACACCGTCGTTTGTACCCGTTTGTACCACCTTTCTTTTCGTTTGTACCTCAAGGGGTTCGGAAATACAGGACTTTAAAAAACCTGTTCTCTAATATCGGAATTTCGGGCAGTTTTTGAGATAATCAAAATCTGCCAGCAGGGTTGGATTCGCCGTCGTTTGTACCCGTTTGTACCAACTTTTTTTTCGTTTGTACCTCAAGGGGTTCGGAAATACAGGACTTTAAAAAACCTGTTCTCTAATATCGGAATTTCGGGCAGTTTTTGAGATAATCAAAATCTGCCAGCAGGGTTGGATTCACCGTCGTTTGTACCCGTTTGTACCACCTTTCTTTTCGTTTGTACCTCAAGGTGTTCGGAAATACAGGACTTTAAAAAACCTGGTAGCTAATATCGGAATCTCGGGCATTTTTTGAGATAATCAAAATCTGCCAGCAGGGTTGGATTCACCGTCGTTTGTACCCGTTTGTACCATCTTTCTTTTCGTTTGTACCTCAAGGGGTTCGGAAATATAGGTCTTTAAAAAACCTGGTAGCTAATATCGGAATTTCGGGCAGTTTTTGAGATAATCAAAATCTGCCAGCAGGGTTGGATTCGCCGTCGTTTGTACCCGTTTGTACCACCTTTCTTTTCGTTTGTACCTCAAGGGGTTCGGAAATACAGGACTTTAAAAAACCTGTTCTCTAATATCGGAATCTCGGGCATTTTTTGAGATAATCAAAATCTGCCAGCAGGGTTGGATTCACCGTCATTTGTACCCGTTTGTACCACCTTTCTTTTCGTTTGTACCTCAAGGGGTTCGGAAATATAGGACTTTAAAAAACCTGGTAGCTAATATCGGAATCTCGGGCATTTTTGGTGATAATCAAAATCAGCAAGCAGGGTTAGATACACCGTCGTTTGTACCCGTTTGTACCATCTTTCTTTTCGTTTGTACCTCAAGGGGTTCGGAAATACAGAACTTTAAAAAACGGTACCTTATATCGGAATCTCGGGCATTTTTGGTGATAATCAAAATCTGCAAGCGGGGTTAGATACACCGTCGTTTGTACCCGTTTGTACCATCTTTCTTTTCGTTTGTACCTCAAGGGGTTCGGAAATACAGAACTTTAAAAAACCTGGTACCTAATATCGGAATCTCGGGCATTTTTGGTGATAATCAAAATCTGCAAGCGGGGTTAGATACACCGTCGTTTGTACCCGTTTGTACCACCTTTCTTTTCGTTTGTACCTCAAGGGGTTCGGAAATACAGGACTTTAAAAAACCTGTTCTCTAATATCGGAATTTCGGGCATTTTTGGTGATAATCAAAATCTGCAAGCGGGGTTAGATACACCGTCGTTTGTACCCGTTTGTACCACCTTTCTTTTCGTTTGTACCTCAAGGGGTTCGGAAATACAGGACTTTAAAAAACCTGGTAGCTAATATCGGAATCTCGGGCATTTTTTGAGATAATCAAAATCTGCCAGCAGGGTTGGATTCACCGTCGTTTGTACCCGTTTGTACCATCTTTCTTTTCGTTTGTACCTCAAGGGGTTCGGAAATACAGAACTTTAAAAAACCTGGTACCTAATATCGGAATCTCGGGCATTTTTGTTGATAATCAAATTCTGCAAGCGGGGTTAGATACACCGTCGTTTGTACCCGTTTGTACCATCTTTCTTTTCGTTTGTACCTCAAGGGGTTCGGAAATACAGGACTTTAAAAAGCCTGGTAGCTAATATCGGAATCTCGGGCATTTTTTGAGATAATCAAAATCTGCCAGCAGGGTTGGATTCACCGTCGTTTGTACCCGTTTGTACCACCTTTCTTTTCGTTTGTACCTCAAGGGGTTCGGAAATACAGGACTTTATAAAACCTGGTACCTAATATCGGAATCTCGGGCATTTTTGGTGATACTCAAAATCTGCAAGCAGGGTTAGATACACCGTCGTTTGTACCCGTTTGTACCATCTTTCTTTTCGTTTGTACCTCAAGGGGTTCGGAAATACAGGACTTTAAAAACCTGGTACCTAATATCGGAATCTCCGGCATTTTTTGAGATAATCAAAATCTGCCAGCAGGGTTGGATTCACCGTCGTTTGTACCCGTTTGTACCATCTTTCTTTTCGTTTGTACCTCAAGGGGTTCGGAAATACAGGACTTTAAAAATCCTGGTTCCTTATATCGGAAACTCGGGCATTTTTTGAGATAATCAAAATCTGCAAGCAGGGTTGGATTCACCGTCGTTTGTACCCGTTTGTACCATCTTGTACTTGTTCTTGTACAAACGAAAAAATAGTTGGTACAAACGGGTACAAACGACGGTGGATCCAACCCTGCTGGCAGATTTTGATTATCTCAAAAAATGCCCGAGATTCCGATATTAGGGACTAGGTTTTTTAAAGTCCTGTATTTCCGAACCCCTTGAGGTACAAACGAAATGAAAGATGGTACAAGCAAGTACATACCCAGTACAAAAATATGCATTAACAAAAAAAAAACAATATCTTCAAGTCGGGTTCCGAGCATTTTTCAACCCCCCGTATCTCCGAAACCCTTGAGGTACAAACGAAAAAAAAGTTGGTACAAACAGGTACATACGGTGTACTAACATATGCAAAAATAAAAATAACGATATCTTCAAGTCGGGTTCTGAGCATTTGTCAACCCCTCGTATCTCCGAACCCCTTGAGGTACAAACGAAAAAAAAGTTGGTACAAACAGGTACATACGGAGTACTAACATATGCAAAAATAAAAATAACGATATCTTCAAGTCGGGTTCTGAGCATTTTTCAACCCCCCGTATCTCCGAACCCCTTGAGGTACAAACGAAAAAAAAGTTGGTACAAACAGGTACATACGGAGTACTAACATATGCAAAAATAAAAATAACGATAACTTCAAGTCGGGTTCTGAGCATTTTTCAACCCCCCGTATCTCCGAACCCCTTGAGGTACAAACGAAAAAAAAGTTGGTACAAACAGGTACATACGGAGTACAAACATATGCAAAAAAAAAAATTACAATATCTTCAAGTCGGGTTCCAGGTTCACACAGGTAGGAAATGAATAGGTACGTTTTACACCTTTTATAGTTCTCTTGTTGTTGTAAGGGATTTCCTTCAATTAAATATCATTTTTATACATAAATGTGTAACTAACACATACATTATTTGGAATATAGGTATTGTATTAGGGGAAAAACAAAAATGTATTAAGTCACGAGTTTTTGTTTTGTTGTAATTTTGTGCAATCCTTAAATATCACAGTAGAAACCAGCAATATAATTACATCACAGCAACCAGCAGTAAAATTAATTACAATTAAATTAAGTCTTATAATAACATGAAAAGTCTTTAATAGAGATGCTGCGCTATTATTCGATATTTGCCATTTTGTTATCCCAATAATGTATATTATTCGAAAATGGCAAATGATGTAAAGAATAAAATTTTGGGATTAAATACATTACTAAAGTTATAGATATAATCAAACTATAATTGAATATAATCAACAAGAAACATTTAATAAACATTTTTTTTTAATAATTTCTTATGAATAATTTATTTCAGAACTCATAAAATATAACAAAATATAAAACGGTATTTAGTTTGGATAATCCCAGAGCATCTGAATCGTTAATATCGTTATTAAAACTAATTACATATATTTATAAAATTAAATAAATATACTAAATATTATTATATTGTATTTAATAGTGTCTATTATGAACCCAGAATGTAGTAAATGTAACGAATATCAGCTTTTTATTAAAAACAGTAATAATCTGCTGCTATAACAGGTGGAGATTTCGAGATGGCATATTTTCGAAACCTATGTTGGGTTAGTCATGCTGAACAACTATTACAATGGGACCAATCAATAGTGAATACTCAAAAAAAAATACTTTTCATACATTATGATTGAGCAAGGTTGACATTTACCATGGAGAGTAAAAGTGCGACTCGCGAATTAAAAATCACGGCGAATACTCAGTACCTCTGATTTTATCACATTACTCATTCAGTGGACACGACGGACATGCGATTGTCAAACATTATTTATCACTGCAAAAACTTTATTATCAGTGAAATTGTCGGGGTTACGAGATAATGCCACTAATTATGTAATATACACAATTTTGATTGATGTATTCGATTAAAACAATATCGTTTATTTCCTACCTTTCGTATAAGCCACGGGTACGGATAACAGCGTCAGTCAATTCCAATGACTATAAAATCTTTATATTTTTACCCCCTTATTCATAATAAAGTTATCAAACGTTGATTAGCTAAAATTCCGAAGTATTTATCTGACAGGTGACATTTGGTGATCGAAAGAGTGAGACGGGGCACACTATTACACTGATTTAGTTAAAAAGCGATTATGAATAAGGGGTTAGTATATAATCGTCCAACCTGAAAGTAGTTAGTTTATAATTACGAATATAAATCGGTTGCAATAGTTTTTAAATTATGTTAATTATGCCACAAAATTAGTTATTTATAAGTACCAACGAAATAAGTAATAATTTTAAGATGTTGATAGATCAGTGGTACTGACGTCGGGTGCTGAGACGAAGGTCCCGGGTTCGAATTCTATAATGAACTTGAGCTTTCGTGAGGAAACCATAGCATGGGGGTATCCCATCTGGCTGGCTACCACCCTCAAGTTGAAAATCTGTCGCCAAGCACCTATCGGTTTGTTCCGACAGCTGCAGCTGCCGATAGTGTAATAAGTATTTAATTTTAATATAACACAACAATTATACAGGGTGTTTTTTTTTTGGTCGGCGACAAACGACCCAGGAGCGATAGTATAAAAGATAAATTTTTCAGAAATGGAATTAATTCCATTAAATACTGTAAATGCGTTGAGAAATACCTTATTCAATTTGAAATAAAATTACCGCAAAGTATGGTCACTAGACACGTGCACAGACTAGAGCTAGGCGCAAGCGCAAGCCGCCATCGCCCCACCCCTTTACTCCCTCGCACTCCCGTTGAGTATTACGTCTAAACTTTTGCTTATTACATGATTTTCCAATTAATATTATTTTATAGTATGATCGACCCTGAGTCGCTCATCGCTTACCAAAACAACGACCCTGTATTAAAAAAAAAGAGTATTTTCTAATTTCCTGTTGTCATTCACAAAAAGTAATAATTTATCATTAAGAATAATAGGCTACTTTCCTGAAAAAAACTAATTAGTCCGTCATTTACATTATCAAAAAATATTAGACACGTATTTTTTCTTTTGTCAATTAAACAAAAAAATACGAAGATATCGTGTGTTGAAGTTCCGCGTGACGTCACGGTGTCGTACACTTTTTAGGAACAAGTGACGTCACGAGCCCCCACTCCCGAACTTAGTCGCGCTTTATCTTCGTCAATTGTTTATGATTTGGTAAAGCAAAAAATACGTGTCCAATATTTTTTGATAATCTAACTGACGGACTAATTAGAATTATTATATTTTTACCCAGGCAACATCCCTATACTATAAGAATATCAAGTAAAGAATCTACATAAAGTCAATTTTCAATTTGCAATAACCTAGCCGATACTCAAAGGGGTCGCCATTATCGTAAATGGCTAATATATACATAAATATACGTTAGTATATCAGAGTTTAGATATGTATCGCACTAACGGTGAATTAATATAATATGATATAGAAATTATCATAATTTTATCTTTAACGTTCAAAGAATTGAATAAAAATAATTAAAAGCTATTAAAAGTTATTCTGCTATATTCAGTGTTATCTATGGAATTACTAATTTATCTTTATATAAAATTCTTCTGCACGTGTGTATGTCACTGAACTCCTCCTAAACGGCTGGACCGATTTGAATGCTTTTTTTTGTATGCGTTTGGGTATCAAATATACATTATGTGCTCGACTAAGCAAAGATGAGTCGTAAATATTACAAGAAAGATCTGCACGCATTGCAATTCTCCACGAAAAAACAGAACCTGCAGGGCTATTTTAAAACGTCGGATTCGATATCGGAAACGGGTTTAAAAATTTCCGAGGCGAATTTAAGCAATTGCTATTTTAATATCTAAAAAGTTTTCGATGAATCGAATTGATATTTCCGTAAAGAAACATCAAAAATATTCGAATTCGGAAATTAAAATAGCAATTGCTGAAAATCGCCTCGGTAGTTTTTGAATCCGTTTCCGATATCGAATCCGAGCGTTTTAAAATAGCCCTGCTGGTTGCTTGGGTAGTTTGTAGTACCCGGCTGGTTGACTATTATTCATGGTCCAAGCATCTGCTGGTGTATATCAGCAAGTGAACTTCGGAGCCAGATCCCTTTTACAGTTTTTGTGCTTACTACCTTTGCTTATATCATACAATCAATATGGCGCCAATGAGGCCCTATTATAAGCCTCCTCTGTCCGTCCGCCTATCTGTCAGAGGCCTGTCTCATGAACCGTAATAGGTAGGAGGTTGAAATTTTCACAGAATGTGTATTTCTATTGCCGCTGTAACAACAAATAATAAAAACCGGCCAAGTGCGAGTCAGACTCGAACACGGAGGGTTCCGTACAACTACAATATGAACTAACTCAACTTGACTTGTTATGAAAAATAAACTCAAAAAAAAGACGTTTCTTGTATGGGGGGGTTTGAGTCTTTAATTTCATTTTTATTATTTGTTGTTATAGCGACAATAAAAATACATATTCTGTGAAAATTCCAGGTGTCTACCTATTACGGTTCACGAGATACAGCGCACTGACAGACGGACGGACAGCGAAGCCTTATTAATAGGGTCCCGATCAAATTAAAGGGGAATACCATACAAACGTCTTTTTTTTTTGTGTGTTTTTACTCAATTTTAATAATGGCAATAGGAAGACGCTCGATACAAATAAATTATTGTACGGTGGTACGGAACCCTTCGTGTGCGAGTCCGACTCGCACTTGACTGGTTTATTCAATTCCCAGTCAATCTAAAAAATTAGCCACAACTAAGTGCAATAATGAAAGAACATCTAAGAAAGTACATTATCAGGGCCTAAATTGAATACATACTTTTTGATTTTGATTTTAACAAAGCATAATGAATGCGTTTACAGCTGAAGTCTACTGCGTCACAGCAGAACAACCCAAACTAGAGAAATCCTATCATTATAAGGCTTTATATCAATGGACGAAGATAAAATTAAGAAGTGAACTAAGAGGTAGATGCATTTGGCTTTAGAATAGGGGGAGTGGTTGCTAAAGCAAAAATTTCGGCTGATTGTTTCGCTATGCGGTTAACAGGGGAATTTTATGCTTTAAGTCTTAGAAGGAACAATGTCGCTTATTCCTTGATGTGTATCTTAAAAGATCAGTTAAAGCTGAGACAATGCTACGATCGTTTTACAGAAGACAACTTAGGCCCGGTTTCAATAATTTACGGACCGGTATCGGTTAAGATTTATTAAAATTACTAATAATGAAGCAAATACCTCAAAGCTTTGCATAGCAGACCGCCCCATATGGAAGTAGCTATTACAGGTAAAATTAGCTTACGAAATGATCTATATGCGCAGTTTGGCAATAAAAAAACCTACCATTGGTAAGCAAAACGATTCGTTTTTGTTTATTGAAACCGGGCATTAGACATCTAGGACGTCACTTGTGTGTGACTGACTTGTCAGTCATTAAGAGAATTATTACGAAACCTTATCATAAAAAACTTTAATTACACTATACATGCACCTAAACCACAAAAAAAAAATGTTCAATTAAAAACTCGAAACACAAACAATAACGTTTATCCAAAAGTCATTAGAGCAAATGACTTTATTCTTCAGATCTACTTTATTATCCAGACGGACGTACGAACACTTATGTATACAACGTAATATACAGGATGTTGTTTTGGTCAGCGACAAGCGACCCAGGAGCGGTAGTACAAAATATATATTCCTCAAAAATGGACTTAATTCCATTAAATACTGTAAATATGTTGAGAAATACCTTATTCAATTTGAAATAAAATTACCGCAAAGTATGGTTACTAGGCACGTGCACAGACTAGAGCTAGGCACAAGCCGCCATCGCCCCACCCCTTTACTCCCTCATACTCCCGTTGAGTATTATGTCTACACTTTAGCTTATTACATGATTTTCAAAATTTTAATTTTAATTATTAAAAAAAAATAAAGTATTTTTTTTATATTTTTTTTAGCACCAGTATCTATTGTATTATCGACCCTGAGTCGCTCGTCGCTGACCAAAACAACAACCTGTATAAGGTCCTAATAAATTAGTGAACTTCCTCTTGAGGGATGAATGTATAGGTCATTAGTAATCAAACAAAAAATAATATTAGAAAAAAAATTTTTTTTCCTTTGACTTGTATGGAGAGTCTCTATGCAAGTCAAAGAAAAAAAAATACCTCGGTTTTTTTTTCAAATTTTTTTTTGTTTACTAATGACCTATACATGCTAAGTCTAGATAAAGTCTAGGTGCAGCCGCCCAAGTCTTTTATGGGTATAGATTTTAAAGAGCTTCCAAGTGTTAAAATCTGAGAACTATGGGTTATGGGTAAGCGGGAAGTGTAAAGTGGGACAATCATCATGGTCGTATGACTCCCACGTCACGATGAATTCAATAGACAGGCAAAAGGTAAAAATTTCCTGAAATAAACGTCGAAAGGAAGGACAACATGCGTGCAAATTCAGTAGAGAACCAAAAATGGTAATTCCAAATATAACCTACATAAATCGTAAACAATTTACATTTACGTACCTCAATATTAACGTAGAATTTAAAATGACGTGTAAAACACAATTTCAGTAGTAAATGAGTGAGAATTAATTCGAAAATTCTCCGAAACGTGTATAGACCAGACAGGGCTAGAGAGCTATGGTAAAAGGAAAGAGGTATTCTCATTATCTGCTACTAGAACATTAAACAATTAAAAGGGATACATTTATCAGAGACTTGTCCTGATTGACCTACCGAAACATGAAGATCACAGGTATACAGTACAGGGGCTCTACGGCTCTACGGTATCGTAACGAACACCATTAATTATTTCATCCAATCAGGGCCCACGAATGGTCATCATCGATTACCACCAAAGATACGCAATAGCCCGACAGTAGTACCCAACTGATATGGGGCGTCGTGAATCTTCGTTCGCACAAAAAAGAAAGTTTGGCCCCGAAGATTAAAAAAAGAATGCTTAAAACTTACAATCAACCTTAGATCACTACTATAAGGTTCATAATACACTGCAGCTTTTAGTTCCGTCTCACTCGCAAGTCACGCCCCTCCGCACGGCGCGCGCTAACATGGCGGCAGCTGCCGACCAATAGCGATTCCCGCGCTTTGAAAATGTATCTTCTGCGCAGGTACAACGGTAAGCCATATAAGTTGGGTACTACTGTAATATATTGTGTAACTTAGAAATCCGCTTAGGATGGGCTCAAAAATGGAATCCCCGGTAAATCCGTGGGGCGGGAACGTAGTCAGGGATGAAAGAATGATAAATATGATGGTAGGTAGAAATTATGCGGAAAGGGATGGATATATTATGTGAAGGTCTGAAGGATACTATGAGTAGGAAAGAGGATAATAAAGAGATGACGCTTAGAAATGATGAATAAATCGTGACACATTCGAACTGTCCACGAATAAAAGAAAATATACCTTAAAACCAACTCTTTTTGCGACTCAACAAAGCCTAGGTATTAATAAAGTCAAAATACTTCAGAATATATGCATAAAATATATAAATGCTAAAGGAATGTTGGTGAGCCTTCTGGGCAGGCAAATGAGGGGTATAATCGAGGAAGTGCTAAATTCTTGGCTGCAGAGTCATTTGAAGAAACCCACGTCAAATTAGTTATAATTTTCCTGAGCGAATTCAAACATAGGACAGGCATGCGGGAAAACTAGTTAAACTACCCAAAATAGTCATCCAAAATATTACCTACACAACAAATGGTACACAAGTTGTTATTCACGTCAATATTAGCGAATTTTAATGCTCAATGAAAATGTCGATAATTTTAAATAAATTGCGTAGTGTCGGTCGTATTACCTATCTTGAAACCAAAAGCTATAACCTAATGTAGTGACGCATGATACCTACGTGTCCCTACGTAGGAGCAGAATATGAACAAGGAAACGAGTACCATTGTACATCATCCATCAGTCATCATTGCAAATAATTGTTAATAAACTAGTGTCAAATAAAAATAGCAGTTAAAAGACTAAGCGGATGATTTCCGAAACTGGAATTATTCGAGATAGTCAGTCGCTTCAGGCAGGATCGATAGCATATAGGCAATTGATTGGAACCAACTAGAGCTACATTTTAATGTTCTTTAAATTCTGATTACCCTAACTCAAATTGAGAATATGCTGCATATGCTTTTTACACTAAGCTCAAACATTATGGAAACCAATTTAATTCTCAAGCCAGCCATAAAAAAGAGATTATAAATCTCTGAAACAAGAAAGCCAAGGTCTGGCTGCAAATGCTCACGATTTCAGCATGACATTCCCTAAAACGAGGCGAGTCCAAATGTGAACTCGTTAAAATATAAATAAAGCGGCACTTTACATTTCGAGTGCAATACGCACAACACGTCTGTCAAGCCGCAGCGAAGAGGGCCAGATAATGCTGTCACGATAAATCTATGTAAATACTGCATACCCTACATTTAGTTCATAGAAATTCAGACATATTTAGTGGAAAATGCGCGATCCATTGTATGATAAGCGCTATCGGTTAACAACTGATAGGCGACGCCCGCGCCCGCGCCTGTCGACTGTCGGAATGGCGTCGGTGGCGACATCTAGTCTAGCGGCTGTCGCGTCCGCGTCGGTGTCACAGAACAATACGACGATAATGCGCTGTCGGTTCTCCTCGTTCCACACAACGCTTTATCGAACACTGATTGACACAATCACAAGCGCCGATAATGATGCCATCATCTAAATATAGAGAACAATCCCAAAGAAAACGATTATCGACCGATTCGTTATATATTGAAATTCAATACACGGGGATATAAAAAAAAATACGTTGCGTGGTAAAATTAAAAGAAAGACTTGACAGAATATAATTACAGAGGCTGAAAAGACCTTCTCCTAGTGCTTTTCAAGCACACGAGAACTCTTCATTAATATTCGGTACATAGATCATTCAGTTAGTATTACCACAAGCGGAAATGTGTCAAATAAAGGAATGTATCATGCTCACTTTATTTGTCACGTACGACTTATCAATAAATTCACAAATCACGTTAGCCGGACAAAATTAAACCTCTAAAACTAATCCTGTTCTCACACTCTCCAAATCACGATCGTCACATGAAAACCAACTAGAGTCTGCATGAATTTCATTTCATTACACCATAAATACGTAATATTTCAGATAGATTATAGTTTAATTAAAAATATATGCCTTTAATCATTACGTATGTACCTACAGCCAATTTCCTCATACTCGACACGTGCCTCAGACAGAGCAGAGGGTATGAGTATACTACGTGATTGTAATATATAATGATCCCCCTTCATGTTTAGGTAAATAATATTAATGATGCACTAACAATCTAGCTCGTGCGACTATACCTAATTTTCCGTGAATCTGTCTGTATGTATTTAACGTAACATACAGCCATACTTTTTCTGTAGGAAGTTTAGAATGAAATGTAGGCGTAGTAGTTCTACATTATCGTTCACTACGTATAATAGGCCTACCTCGTGTCACATTAGATCGAATGTAGTATTTTCCTGCTACACGTCAATACACGATTCGGCGTCAAGTAGAGTTTGTCACACTAGTTCGAAGTCGGTGGGGTTATTATACGTTTATAATGTCAAGCCAATTCACCCGGCTAAAATCTTGTAAAATTTCTTAGGTTCTTCAATAGGACCACTGAAGAAATGGCTCTGTCTGCAATTTACTGCCTTCTCAAAAAGCATTTTTGTTTGCATCTCTGACCTGGTTTATAGCAATTGATATTTAGAAGTGAACATTTATATAAAAAAATATAGCAATATTGCAAACTGCAGTAGAACTACTAGCGGTGCGCGTTTATAGGTCTTCCGCGCAATCATTATAACTTGTTTGAAAGGGATTTCTATACAGCTCGACTAATACGTTAGGGGCTAGTGACGCAATGAAATACACTTCAAGTGACGTCAGAAGATTTATCGTTGATTAGAAATTAAGTGACACGAATTTTGGCTTATAGCTTAATAATGCATGAAATGCTGTAATTGTAAAATACCGCAAGACAGATGACGCTTCAATCGATGAACAACTGACCAAATACGTAGGTAATTCAGGGACCCAAAGATAACACACACAAACCTTGTCCCACAAATACCCGTAACCTTCCTCTGGTGGTCTAAATCGATTGTTCAATGTACTGGATCACTTTTATGGAATACACCGTTGAATGGCATTCCTCGAACCGTTATAAGGACAAATTTCAAACCACCAATTAATGAGATCACTACTCCAGTACAGTAATGATTTCCAAACATACAATGTTTGCATCTTCCGCTAGTTTCCGATGCTCCAATACATTTATTTGAGGAAAAACCACATGTATTAAAACAGCTGATACATTATTATCAACAAATGGTGTGTTGCTTTGTGACAAAACTTTTATATCATGAAAAAATTCAACATATGCTGCCAGTACATCAAATACCTATACGCTTAGTATATTCAGATGTTGGACAACAGCTGTCAAGCCTTCTTACCATATTGAGCTTTGAACATAGAAATGAAGACTCAAAATAGCATTTTCATGACAAGTCCCTTAAAGAACGACGTGAGAAGACACACGTAGATACTCATATAAAAAATCATGAGTCACATCGTCAATATGGCGATTATAACGCGTTATATAATATTTATATTTATGTTGTCACAACAGAGATAATGGTGATCACCGGTTGCGTAATGTTAACCCGGGACGGTGATAAAATGTCCTGAGAGGTGACTTTGGATGTCCTAATATTGTATGCTTTAAGTGTTTACATGACACACATGAGTGGTTTATGAAAAAAATGTTCGTCTAAAAGTGACCAACGTATATGTTGACAAAATGTGGATGGCCAATTTGGACAAGAAAACCGAGAATACCACGTTTCCTGTTAAGTCATAGGATCCAAAACGATTAACATGCATTCTGAAGGATGCAACTAGAAACCTAAGTGTCACTGAGTCACAATCACAACCTAGAAATCAATAGGTACAAATTCACAATGTAGGTAACGTAACACAGTTAAATTTAAAAGTACTCACCCTTTCGTGGAATTTACTGGAGTCGTACGACCTCTCCGAGCAAAGGTTGTATAACTTGTAATGATCCTTGTGCATCTTCTCTAGAAACCTGTACACCTCGTCTATGTGGTTTCTATAAACGCCTTCCAGCTTCTCAGCGGGGAAACCCATTGCTATCAACCTGTCTGTGATATCTGAACAATTTCGTCAAGGTATTATAAGGTAGCGATAATGAAATAGCATGTCATTCTTGCAATATTGCAATTTGTGTACATAATATTGCTCTACGGGTTTGCAATATTGCGTTTATTTTTAGACTTGTATGTTTGATAATATTTTGGTACAGTGTTTCTGCTGCTTGTAATTTGATTGATTCGTTCTGTTTTTATTTGTGCTATAGCTTTGTCAGCCGGTTTCACTCACTTCGCCGAAAGATTTTTTGTTTGAGTAACAAACTCCTATAAAAGTTTCGCATTTATATCAGTACTTATTGGGTTACCTATCAAATCTTTTAAGTCTTCCTATCGTATATCGAGTCTCGTTGTCAGGTTCTCAAACGCAAGCAATATACCATAGTCAATTTACAGGGCGCAGGATTGAGGAAGCGATACTTATATTATTCATTGCACCAAACCACACGGCAAGATCAAAATTGCATATTATCACTGATTCCCCTACTACCATTCGCTAAAACTAATTATTCATTTAAACCGTTTTAATAATCGTCCAGGTACGTAATATGAGGAAATCGTAGCAATAGAAACTATTCAACAATGTACTAGTACGCTAGTTTGCGATTATAATGATCCTTAGTTGTAGAGCTGAGAAGCCAATGTAAACTTAACTAGACTTAAGGAATAGGTAGAGTTGCAACTTAAGGAGTCATTGTTACTTTGACGGGGTTTGTTGAGAATAACTGAAATCAATCTTATTTTTTCGTACATAGGGCTAACTTAGTAAATTTTAAGGGAGCTCTAGTAGACCGACTTCTTGTTTTGATAAACAAGGTCTGAAGAGAGGTCTTATCTCTGCTTATTGTTTTAATTCAGCTAGAATTACTGCTACTATCGTAAACTCTTCTCGTAGCAATAACCTCATTTATTAAAAGTCTATTTTAAAATTATTAGTGAAGATCGCTCGACACCAAATTTTTTTGGTAGTCTTTTGAGCTCCTGTTTCATAGCTTTATTATCTGGAAGTATTCTTGCATTGTTTCCTTATCACTGATCCAGAAGCAAATTTTTTGACAATTAACGATCAAAAGCAAACATGCAAGTTAAATTTTTCAAGGATAACATTTTGTAACGAGTTAACATTGTACAAGTAGAGTTCAATATATTTTATAGGACCATCAGGGTTATTTTAAAACGCTCGGATTCGATATCGGAAACGGATTCAAAAACTACCGAGCCGATTTTCCGCAATTGCTATTTTAATTTCGGAATTCGAATATTTTTTATGTTTCTTTACGGAAATATCAATTCGATTCATCGAAAAGATTTCGGAAATTAAAATAGCAATTGCTTAAATTCGCTTCGGAAATTTTTGAATCCGTTTCCGATATCGAATCCGACGTTTTAAAATAGCCCTGCTGATGAACAGAATAGTATGTGAAACTCGCAATTGGCGCGCGAATGTGCCGTGACGGTGCGAAACTCGTATTTGTAGGTCACTCAAATACTGTGCAACTCCCTTTTGACATTCGAACCTCATTATTGAAGCCAGAGCATCCCCTAACTTTCCATTTGCTGATCTTTTGACTTATCTTGGTATATAGGTAAATAAAAAACACCAATATACCGGTTATGGGGGTGCACAGGACTAGTTGCGGTTAAATTTCTATGCTGTCTGCTCAGACTTCCGGTACCTTGGATCACAAATGCAGAGCGATGGTTCGAAAATCGAAAATCAGCTAAGGTTAATGAAATGGCGACAGGTAACAGAAACAACATGTGATCCACGGATGCCTTTAAAGCTAATTAAAAGGGGAACATATCTATAAGCCCGTGGTAAGACCTATCTTAGTGCTTCGAATGTTGGGCACTAAAGAAGACGGATGAAAGACGATTGCATGCAGCTGAGATGAGGATGTTGAGAGACAAGAATAGATAAGATAATGAATGAGTACATAAGGGGAAGCTTGAGAGTAGCGCCAGTGACTGAAAAATTCGGGAACGGATCGTGGTATGGACATGTTATGAGGAGAAATGAAAGCCGCGTGACTAAGAGAGTTATAACGCGTGACTAAGAGAATATGTTAGTGGCTGGATGGATATACGGGAAGAGGAAGACCGAAAATGAGATGAATGGATTGTGTGAAAGATAATATGGGTAATAAAGTAGTGAATGCTGGTATGACGGATAGAAGAGACGAATGGAAGAAGCGTACATATTGCGCCGACCCCAAATGATTGGGAACAAGGCAGGCAGATGATGATTATGCTAAGTATACAAAAGTGTACCACATAATACGAATAAAAACCAATTATTTCAAATAGGCACGTTGTAATTCAATAACTGAAAATATTCAACATGTAGGCGGTTTAATCAATCAAATAACGTGTAATTTGTTTGGGGTTAATCAGGTAATGGCCAAATATTTATCTTTACATTAACCTTTTAAGGTTAATAATCATTTTAACTCTAGATTACTATGGTATACTATAATCACCAAGGTTTCAGAGAAACTAGGCCAAAATCCACCTAGAGGGGAAAGCCTTAAGTCGAGAAGACTCAAGGATAGGTAGTGTTAATCGAGAAATAACGCTTTGTCATACGTTCAAGATTTTTTAAATGATGCAATAAATACTTGAGTTTTGATTCACGGGAAAAGGAGACTAGACTGACACGGCATAAGAAAGTACGCCATGGGGTTCTTCAAAAAGGGTACCACCTATAAATAGATTATTGTAGGGTCGTCAACACACGAGTATCACGCCTGGTGTTGCAAGCATCTATAGGCTACGATAACCACTTACCCTAAAAAGCAAAGAAAATAAAAAAGGCCATTAAAAAAAAATAAAAAGATATTTTTTTTTTGCTTCTACGTCTTAATACGAACAAAATCATGTATGACAATCTTGGTCACAAGTTGCTAGAACATATCCAAAAGGACATTGTTCTGCGTCCATACATAGTTCGCCCCAGAACCAACAGCAATGGAAAAATGCTTGTAATATCTTAAATCACCTATAAATTCACTTCATACATTAATTATGCAACGGACAAGCGGGAAAATCGCATAATTACAAGAAACGTATCAGATTTTGAGGTTATAATTGAGTGTACTCGACAAAGACATTATTGTAGTATGTAGTCAAAAATATTATTGATTTTCAATGCTCCGTGTGTATTTATAGGTTCTTATAGATAGACTAGCAACCCGCCCCGGCTTCGTATGGATAGCAAATGTAAGCTTCTTGTCGTATTTTTATAAATATTGTTCACAATTAATAATAATTTAAATTCAATTTAATTAATTCATAGTGTATCAAAATGTATTCTAGATATTTTGTATAATAAGTATTTAATTTGACTTTGCATCGTTTGCTGGCGCCAAAGTCTCTCTGCATTTGCGCCATTAAAGAATGGTGAAATGGAGGGGCGACCGAGGTTCCAAGTAATCGAGGCAAGTCGAGAGATTCATTCGCTTTGAGATTTTCAATAAATTAAGTTGTGTTGACTGTTCACTGTGCGTGTTTAAATTATACTGTAATTAATTGTTATTTGTTAAAATCAAATATAATAATATAAAGTGATTAATTGAATGTGTTGTTTTGATACCTACTTCATCGGCCCTGTCTGATAAGGTTTTACACAAAGTAGTTTTATATGCGAGACATAGGTGTTTTCCAACATCTTCATATTTTTACCAATTTACACAAAACTTGTATATGTACGTACTATAAGGATGCTATAAGGTGTATAATTCGCATTAACCTTCCTCATGAATCGCTCCTTTACATTGTTGAAAACCATAATGACAAAACATTCCATTCAGTAGTTTTTAGGGTTTATCGCGTTCAGACAGACCGCGGCGGGGATTTCGTTGTATAAATATGATATCGAGGCAAAAATAATTCAGGTAGTAACTTCTAGTTTCAGGATTCATATAAGTAAACTATCATTTAGGTAGGTATCTAACTACCTATGTATGTTTTAATAAAAATAAAAAACACATTTGCAATTAATTATTTATTTGGTCATCATCTACATTGGTAATTAGAATATTATCTAAAAATTGTGCAGGGGGGTCGATATTTTGATACCTCCCATAACTTAGGTACCAAATAATTGTCATAACATGGGCGCAGCAACCGATGGTTCTGCGCCCAACGATGCAATTACAGCAGTACTGTACTGTAGCTTGTCTACCTATTTGTGTAGAATCTACTACTATATAAACAAAATAGGTTTTATGGCTTATATGACGGCTTTGTATTTTGCCTCGTAATAGCCATACATTTTCAGAATTTAATAATTCGTCCGTTTGATATAGATATTTGCTACTTATATATTAAAATATGTAAATAATTATGGTGTAAGTCATATGTTTGTTGGTTCTGGGGCGATTTTCGACATTGTCCTTTATTAAATATTTTCTTTGACCATGGTTTGAAAAAATTCCATATCTCCGAAAATACCAACAATTTTTTCTAAATAAATTTTAATGGCCTTTTTTATTTTCTTCAAAATTCAGATTGAGGTTCCATTCAGAGATTTTCTCTAAGACCAGAAGTTGACCAAATAGACTAGAAAAAAAAATCACCTGTATATGAATGAAAATGAGCTGATGAAAATAATACGTTTTAGAATAACATTTCAAATGTGCACCTTACGATATGAGCCGTAGAAATAAAATCGATTGTACTCATCAATATTGAACGTAGGTATTTTACGCAAATATGACGATCCAACTCATAATTCGCATAATATCCACGAAAGTTAATATAAAAGCAGTTCGGAATACATTTGGAAACTATTTTTTCCTATTTGTTAATTATGTCTAGATTGGTATACGAAATAGCATCGTGATGTCTTTATTGGTGTTTTTATATTAAATTATTTCTATTATTTTTGGGAGATTTATAGGCGACATCTTGCATGTCGGTTTTTATTTTTTAATGGTTTTTTATGAGTTAGCCATTTCTGTTTGGCGCCAATGTGCTGTCTATGTTGTTTTGCGTTAAATTCACGAAGGGTTCCGAAGGGTACAGACGTTTCTTTCTTCTATGGTTTAATTTTATTTCTTTAACCGACTTCAAAATAATTGGCCTGTTTTACAAAAAAACTTAAACCGACTTCAAAGTACACTAAGAAGTAATCAAATCCTGATCTGATGACAATGGGACCAAACGGGCAGTGTACCCTTTCAAATACAAAAAGGATTTTCCAAATCTGTTAATAAATGACGGAGTTATGAGGTAACAAACATAGAAAAAAAAAAACAACCGAATTTGAGAACGTCCTCCTTTTTTATTAACCTTCTTCAAAAAAAGGTTCAAGTTCTCAATTCGGTTGTATTTTATTTTTATGTTTGTTACCTCATAACTCCGTCATTTATGAACCGATTTGGAAAATTATTTTTTGTTTGGAAGGGTACACTTCCCGTTTGGTCCCATTGTCATCAAATCAGGATTTGATTACTTCTTAGTGTACTTTGAAGTCGGTTTAAGTTTTTTGTAATACAGTTTTCAATTATTTTTATTATTTGTTGTTATAGAAACACACATTCTGTGAAAATCTCAAGATTGAGTCAAACCACATCAAATTTTTCGCACGTCTTTCGAAGATCACCGATTACCATATAACATTACAACAGAGGGCAGTAAGATAGCGTTTGGTGTAATAGTGAGCGACGGGCCTAATTTATAATGCGTTGTGATTGCAAAATCCAGCAGTCGCCATGTACGCGGACGAAATATTAAATTAGCCTGCAATTTTACACGGCTACAGATGCGACCACTTTGCTGGCGTGCACTGATCATATTAAGTTAGCAACATGTATACCTACCTTTTTAAGCTCTAGAGTATTTGTTGCACGCAAAACAGTGTTCAAATGAAAAGCGTACGTTAAAAATTACGAGAATATTAATTATATTAGAGTTGTCTCGAAATACTGAAACCTAGAGTCTTAGTCCTACCTAAGAAGTGTCATCCAAAACAACGTTTTTAAGGTCCGTACCCAAAGGTTAAAACGGGACCCTATTACTAAGACTCCGCTGTCCGTCCGTCTGTCGCCAGGCTGTATCTCATGAACCGTGATAGTTAGACAGTTGACATTTTCACAGAATATGTATTTCTATTGCCGCTATAACAACAAATATAATAAAATTAAATAAAATTTAATATTAAAGGGGGTCCCCATACAAGAAACATCATTTGCTGTTTTTTTTTTTGTTGCGCCTACTATTCAGTTCACAGTCAATTTGACTAAGTAATATTATTATTATTATTGTACGGAACCCTCCGTGTGCGAGTCCGACCCGTACTTGACCGGTTTTTTACTATGGTAGCAAGTTAACGTATGTCGAGACCTACCAGGCAACGGTAACCGCTAGACGCTTGCCACATTAGAGGTTTCATTCACGCGTTGCAGACTGTACAAAAATCTCTTCACACCTAGAAGAAGCCCATGCTGTACATCCCTCGGTACAAGGGCGGGGAGTAAAAACTAATCACAAAATCAAGAAATAAATATCCCGGGACATTCCTCACACACGGTCATCTGATCCCAAACTAAGCAGAGCTTGTACTATGGAAACCAGATAACTGATATAATACATAAACTACTTTTTGTTTGTAAATACATACTTAATATATACATAATTACAACCAGACTCAGGACATGTTCATGCACACAAATGCATGTCCTGTGTGGGAATCGAACCCACGACCTGCGGCGCGTAAGGTGAATCCAACTGGCCCGTCCAAGAAGAATGTAAAGAATCTTTTGCAGGGTCGACAACATGCCAACTACATATACCCTAGAGTAGCAAGCGTCTATAGATAGATAACTGTTTAACACAACAACAAAAACAAAAAAAAAATGACAAACAGTATAAAATAATGACGAAAATTGCAAAGCATTATAAAAACAGTTACCAATGATTAAAGAACAGTAGAATAGAAAATAATAAGCGCATGTCAACAACGAGGGTAAACGAACGAAACGATATATGCTACGGGAAAAAAACGAGAGAATAATTTAGGTAATTGCCTGTTGCCATGGCAGTCCAGAGCAATTGACTTCTAACATTTGATACTCAACGAATGGTTGAGAGATTTGAACGTTGCTATATTGCTATGATTAATGCTGTACGATTTCTTATATTCATGTAGGGGAAGCAAACACATAAAACTGTTTTACATAATTAGACTGTTTTACAAAATACTTAAACCGACTTCAAAGTACACTAAAAAGTAATCAAATCCAGATCTGATGACAATGGGACCAAACGGGAAGTGTACCCTTCCAAACAAAGATTTTTCCCAATCGATTAATAAATGACGGAGTTATGAGGTAACAAACATAAAAAAAAAACAGTCGAATTGAGAACCTCCTCCTGTTTTTGAAGTCGGTTAAAAATGTAAGACTATCCAAAAACTAGTGTGTTCTAATAACATGCAAGAAAAAGCACAAAAATATGCGATTCCATAACCTCAATAATATAACGACGTAAAATTTTATTCACCACACAAATCCAGCTAAAACAAGTTTCATGTGGAAAAATATATAGGTATGACAAATAGAAAGTACAGTAACCTAACTTAATCCAATTACACAAAGTCGCACAAAGCTGACACATCAGAAAACTGCAGGATTAACGAGTGTGCAATAGCCGGCTTTATGCATGCAAACAGAGTATGGTCTGACTCTATTAGATTAGACGCCCGTATACTTTTCGCGTAACTCTCATGGCTTTCTCTGGCAACAACACCAATCATAATCAAAAAGTAAAAAAATTAGTAAGGCCCTATTAGGGCACTTAATGTACGTTCCAGTTGACTCTACCACCACCGGTTCGAGAAGACTCCGGCAAGAAACTCAGCAAGGTATTTTTAATGGATCGGCTAGTCCGATTGCAAAGCGTTTTTTCTGAGACCGTAGAGTGATTAACTCTTTTATAGTATGGTTGAATATAATATGAATCACCCCAAGTGACCCAAATAATGAACAGTTCAATAAGTAATTAAATAATTCAATCGAAGACAATGGCACTGGCTCGGCTCGCCGGACTGTCGTCGGGTGCAACCTTAATCGATCGACTTGCAATATTCAACAGTCGGAGAGTCCACATTAAGACCTTTCAAGTGAATTTGAACTGTAATACAATGTTTGTCGACGGTTTATGATTGGAATGAATTGTTTCCAATGAGATACATAGAGCCGAAACTTTAGGAGAATTGAATAACAGAGGCTGTTTTTCAGAAGATTTTCTATAATACGACCAGCCTGCCTGAGCAAGGATCGATAAGTCTAAAACAGAGTTATGTCAAATGACCTAAAGGATGACTTGATAAAGAGAGAGCCAAAATATAAGAGGAACCATATTCAATTAACGCCATAACATTTAGTTTCGCTATACCGCATATCGCAAGTCTAGAACATGCAAGCAAGAGTTCCATGTCTTTCATAGAGCAGCTAAAGCAAGTGCAAATACTAAACACGAACCAAATTACATAAAAACAACGTAACCATAAACGCGACGAGTTCAAAGGTCCAGATTTGATTTTAATTAAGTTATTAAATCACGACACGTAACCCCCGTGGGGGTAAGAAACCGCGGCAGTCATAAATCTGGAAAATTAAATTGTTAATGGGCAAACAGTGTTGCTATTATGGCTTAGATGTGAATGCATCGACCAAATTACTGATTTTCAGTGCAGGAAACCATTATTATGTCTGCCGACCTGTCCAGGGCTTGCCTTGCGTATTGTAAGAGGAGGTTGCAGTGGAAACATCTGTTGTTGGATAACCCAACAAAAACTTCCTGTAATCATATGATTTCTGAAGTTTTCCCAAGCAACCAAGCACACGCTATGAGAGGAACACACCAATTAATCGTTTGCGAGGCTTATTTCCGATAATTTAACAATTTAATCGATTTGGGGAGTATTGGTTTCTTAATCGACCATCGCTTACACCACATAAAAACCTCTGTAGGTTTTCGGAGAATCTGCCCAAACGGATTGAGACTTATTCCGCATTTCCTTTCAATAGTTATAGGATCAGCCTTATTTTGATCCATGAAATGAATTCTCTCTGGGGCATTCAAACTCTTATTTTTAGGGCATAATGGATCTACATGCACTGCGCAAAAATTATAACGTAAAAATACAAAGAAAAACTAGCGAGGCCTTACCAGTCCCACCACTCTAAATAATCAGTTTTATTATCCATTACAAAACCCTACAACCTTGATACATACATCAACGCATACATACGATAATGTATAAAGAGCCTTTATGTTCGTTCGTAAAAAAAAACCTCTACCAAACTAGAATCTCCAGTCACAATGAATGTTATTGTTTTTTTCTTGTTGCCAGGAGACTTCATTTGGCGTCTAGGAATCCGTTGTCTGCGTAACTTGCATTGCCGCTAATAAATGTTCTATAGATATTTTGTAACTAAGCGTCACTGGCGTATTCTTTGTGGAGACTTTTTGTTTATTTGGTGGGTTTATTTTTACGGCAATTGGGAACATTCCTCCAGTATATTTTTCTAAGTTCCTCACTTAAACTATAACTATGGGTTGATACATTTTGAAAAACAAAAAGCAAAACAAAAGCTACTGAGCTGTTCGATTGCGGAGGCCAAGTGGAAGAATATTGTTCCCAGAAATTAGAAAGTGCGAGGGTCTGTGAAGCCCCACGTCCACAGTTAAAGGTAACCAAATATCTGACTTGTTATATTTTTATTAAAAGTTATCATCAATAAATACCTATCGATAAAAATCGAATTACGATATCTTCACAAACACGATCACGTCTGTTGCCAAGGCATCCTAAGTGCATTTTAGTGTCTTGCATGCATTCGCACTTATTCATGTTTACATATATGTTTAGCACCACAAAACAGTACCCGCCAATTAGAGCTTAAAATCAAATAACACGCCATTGTAGACTTTATGTAAAACACAATATTCATAATGGTGGATAATTTTGGTGCATGTAAATGTCAATTACTAATCGGCTATCAAGAACAGGAAGCTCATCACAGGTCATGATAAAGATGAAGGATTAAATTAGGTGCCATCAGTTAGGTTAGATCTCTGATGACCGAATAATGGCCGTGTGTGGACTGAATGACATTATCTTGACTTGAGTGCTAAGCTTAACTTGAAACGGCTCTATGTTGGTAGTATTATATTCATACAATAAAGCGTACGAGACGGACTTGCATAATGAAGGTTTCCAACCCAAGATTGTTGTGGTATGACGAGCTAGAACGCCTGAACCAAAAACACACACATCTTTAAACCTTTTGTGTATGGGTCCACTTTCCACTCTAATGAAGCACCAAAACTCGATTATGTCACCAAAACAACGAAAGGTTATTGACATAACCACGAGTCGATGTCGATCCGAGATCTCAAGAACTAGACGTGACCAAACGGGTCTCTTACAAAATCAGCATTCTTATGTCACAAATGAAAAATCTATGCATAAAAAGCATCAAAGCACCAGTCGTAATTCAAATGAGACATACAAAAAAAGTCAAGTGCCAAGCCTGTACAAATTGAATCGAGTAGATTTAAACTAAACCCCATAAAAGTCAGACGCCAGTCAACCGACAGCCTAAAAGTTAATTAAGAGCAAGGATCGGAGCCCAGTTATGTAAATGAAGCATTGTTGCTATGCACGTTTTAACTCGTAATACAATTTCACTGCCACATCTTTGAGTGACGACCTTGGACTATACACTAAACAATGCTAGAAACGGGCATTTGGTATTGCAATTTGTGGTGCTAAGGGTCAAAGAGTCGCCAGCCCGTGAATGGAAGGACGCGATGAAAGGGATAGTTAACGATGGGGCGATATTATAAATGCAGATTTGCTAGTCAAATTTATACGAGGGAGCCGGAGCCGTACCTAGATCGATAGACTGGATGCAGGGATGTGAACTGATTTAGTTTTATTTTATAATGTTTGAATTCAAGGCTTCAAGCAGGCATATAATTTGAATTGGGAGTTTTCGATCCCTACAAATATTTAAGAACACAAAGTACAGAAGTCTATGGAGTGGTAAATTCACAAATACTACTACATATTGTTTGCCGTAACTGATGCAGTTCTAGAGTCGGAGATGTCGGCAGAGGGACGTAAGAAGATCACACCGCATGTAGCGCTAGTTATGACACTACCTTTTGGAGTAATTCAATTCTACGGAGGTCAAAACTCCAGAGATCAACACGATCCATGCAAATAAGGACTTTACGTTAGCTAAGAATAATCCATTTTCTAAACGGAGAACTTTTGTAGAGAATGCTAACCCATTTTCATACTCCATAATTATATAAACTTGCCATATAAAGGAACCGGTTGATGACGTATTCAATATTTTTTGTGACTCCCAAAAGCATACACACACAATACTGGTTATGTTGCCAACTCGATAGTTACGGACTTTGGTTTTGAGTATCCATTGTATCAAATCGTTGGGGTTAATGGATTAATTTTAAATAATGTTATATGCACAACTTTATGGCGCACAACCAATTCTTGTGCACATCGTCGCGTGTTCGTTTCTACGTGCTGCCTATGTCAAGTAAGTATGCCGAAACAATTGAGCGGTTATAAACCTTTTTTTTTTATTGTTAACAGCCATTGTTTAATAATGCAGACCTTTTATTGTTTCGAGATTAGGTAATTTTTTTTTTCACAATTGCATTTGAGAGCAACGACCTCCTGCCAGACGTGGCTATGGCACGTCGTTTTTGTTTCATTAATTTGAATTTGTTTCAGTGATACTCATTAATGTCTTTCATTGTCGAACGATGAGCAATATTTAATGTGATATTATTAATCATTCATAAAAAAATATAGTCTCATACAAATAATTCCTAGAGATCTTGGTCAAATGGCTTGAAATGGTATATGAGTAAAATTTATGTTTCGGTGATTTTATAACAGCAGAATAGTAACTGCAAGTAGCAGCACTTATAGTAATTCGCTTTTAATTGTACGTAATTATTGTGTTCAGCAATTGTTTCACTACTACGTTTTAAGGTTCCTCAACGCGAATAAGGAATCCACAGGAATGTTTATTCAAAGATTTATTTGCAAATAAATCCATTCTAGCCACCGAGTTCCCGGGATAAAAAGTAGCCTATAACTAGTGTTGCCAGGTGTCCCGATTTGCGCGGGACGTCCCGATTTTCAGGGGTCTGGTGACACGTCCCGATTAACCCTTGATCGGGACGCCAAATGTCCCGATTTTTCACCAACCTCATGAGTCTTTACTATATTCGATAATTTTGACAAGAAAAACGAAAATAACGAACTAAAATTTTCTCACCAAAATCAGACTCATGAAAAGAAATAAAAGAAATGATTATGAAAAAAATGTTTTGCAGCTGTCCCGATTTGAGACCCAAAATCCCGATTATTTTGTCCTTACGTTCCGAAATTTGACACATGGGACCTGGCAACACTACCTATAACAGTCGCGGATAACGTAGCTTCCTATAGTAAAAGATTTTTACGAACCCGACTAGTTCCAGAGATTAGCCCGTCCGCTTAAACATACAAAATTCTCTTCCGCTTTATTATCTAGGTATATAATATAAAAATGTGTGTCACGGTGTTGTGGTCGCACTCCTCCGAAACGGCTCGACCGAATTTTATGATTTTTTTATGTATATTTGGTAGGTATGAGAATAGGTCGTAAAGTACATTTCATACCGTTAGGTGAGTGAAACCACGGGGGACAGCTAGTATTAATATACAGGTTGTTGTTTTGGTCAGCGACGAGCGACTCAGGGTCGATAATACAACTGATACTGGTGCTAAAAAAAATATAGAAAAAATACTTTATTTTTTTAAAATAATATTATTTTGAAAATCATGTAATAAGCTAAAATATAGACGTAATACTCAACGGGAGTG
Source organism: Polyploca ridens (assembly GCA_951394255.1). Lineage (NCBI taxonomy): Eukaryota > Metazoa > Arthropoda > Insecta > Lepidoptera > Drepanidae > Polyploca > Polyploca ridens. The sequence continues at coordinate 2,358,584 of OX596258.1, forward strand.
CGAGGGGGTAAAGGAGTGGGGTGATGGCGGCTTGTGCCTAGCTCTAGTCAGTGCACGTGGCTAGTGACCATACTTTGCGGTAATTTTATTTCAAATTGAATAAGGTATTTACAGTATTTAATGGAATTAAGTCCATTTTTGGAAAATGTATTTTTTGTACTACCGCTCCTGGGTCGCTTGTCGCTGACCAAAACAACACCCTGTATATAGATAGATAGTATAGATTAATTCCAGTACCACATTACCTAATGCAAAATTATAGTAAACTCAAAAACATACGGAACACACAACACTTTCAACGAGCGCGTTTGTCGGGAGTTTTTTTATGAATCCCAGCTTGCAAGGTAACTTCTAAATTAAGATCGGTTTAATGATACCTTTTGAAGTCAATTGTGAATTTATACAGTTGCCAAGCGTAGCGCTGGCTGAAGGCCACTAGAAATGATGGAGCGAGAGTATGTACTACGTTACGTTGAACGGGTTTAGACTATTTCTGTGTTCACATAGACCGCGGTGGCTTGCGGCAACGTATGGAAGGCGAACGGGTGACGTCATAACGCAACAGGTCAATTTCTACGCTAAAATCCAATATTATTTCAATTAGTTATTGATTGCTTTCCATGATTTGTAGTAAATTATTCCATGGTAGATAAATCCTTAACAAACGTGTTTTACCTTGCACAAGTAAAATGCCATAAAACAATGGGTTTTGTGAGAAACACTATGGCATATAAATTAACATGGTAGTTATAAATCTCTATATGGATCGGAATAAAGCGATTACTTGTTTGCTTAAACGAGCTAATCTCTGGAAGTACCAGTCGGATTCGAAATAATCTTTCACTAATAGGAAGCTACATTATCCCCGAGTATTATAGGCTATACGTTTTATCACGGAAACGCGGGTGAAACCGCGCGAGACAGCTAGTTCTATACAGGTCGTTGTTTTGGTCAGCGACGAGCGACTCAGGGTCGATAATACAATAGATACTGGTGCTAAAAAAAATATAAAAAAAATACTTTATTTTTTTTTAATAATAAAAACAAAAAAAAAAATTTTTGAAAATCATATAATAAGCTAAAGTGTAGACATAATACTCAACGGGAGTACGAGGGAGTAAAGGGGTGGGGCGATGGCGGCTTGTGCCTAGCTCTAGTCTGCGCACGTGCCTAGTAACCATACTTTGCGGTAATTTTATTTCAAATTGAATAAGGTATTTCTCAACATATTTACAGTATTTAATGGAATTAAGTCCATTTTTGGGGAATATATATTTTGTACTACCGCTCCTGGGTCGCTTGTCGCCGACCAAAACAACACCCTGTATAAAGACGAAAATACCGATTAAGTTAATATTTAGTATTGCTGCCCTTTTAATGAACTGGGATCAGATTTTACCATTAGTTGACTTCACGATAATAGAAAACCTGCAAGCTTGTTAGACATCACATTACATTGGAACCAAAATGGGCTCGCACTGTGAGGTTTCAAACGAGCTTCCTACCACGGACGCTCAAGTTGTGGAGGTACCCCTCGTGGTTTTCCCAAGGGAGTACAGCACGGGGTTCTTCAAGGTTCTGAAGAGATTTCTGCGTTGCAAACATCTATACGCTACGCTAACCGCTTAGCATCAGGTCGTATGCTTAATTGCTTTTATTAAAAAAACTAGAAGATTGTAGAAGACGAATGGATATAAAATATAACCCTTTACATGTATGTATGCTACCTAACAGCATTGTAATACCTACTTAAGCTTAGCAACAGTGGGAGTTGAGTACCTTGTAACTCTTGCAAGTCGGTTGTATGCATTGCCATACGCTTTATTACCCGACTGACCCGGAAGGAGGGTTATGTTTTTTTAAGGTCACGTTACGGTGGTTTTTGTTAAACGCATTTAAAATCAATATTTTTCTATATAAAAAATGTTTTTAGTGAATTCGAGGTAAAAAATCTATGAATATTTAGGTATATTGTTATCACTTTTTTTTTATACCACTAAGGTGGCAAACAAGCATACGGCCCGCCTGGTGGTAAGCGGTTACCGTAGCCTATGGACGCTTGCAACACCAGGGGTATCACTCGCGCGTTGCCGACCCTGAAGAAACCTCTTCACACCCTTCTTGAAGAACCCCATGCTGTACTCCATTGGGAAAACCACGGCGGGGAGCTCATTCCACAGACTGAGCGTCCGCGGAAGAAAACTCCTTTGAGCCCGCACAGTTCGAAACAATTCTGGTTTCAATGTGTGAGGATGGATTTCCCGTCACTATAAAATTTGCTCTAGATTTTTCTTTTTTGAATAATTTTGTTTAAGTTCAAATAGGTAGTATGTATTTGGTAGGTACGTATTAGAAAACTCCTCAGGAAAACTATCTGTAACAAAATGTGCTCTCTTTATAACCATACTAGCTTCAATTCAATTGAATAGTAAATCAAGTAAAATTATTGTATTTTATCCATAGATCTTGTCACAAAATGTGGGCGTACTGAAACATCTGCCTACATTTTTATTCAATGCAGTTTAGTATCTGTGCAACAAAATTCTACAGTGGAACAAAAACCTACCGCTGTTGTGATGCACGATAGAAAATGAAAAATAATAATGACTATGCACTTCTTAACTTGGTGGAATTATGCAAAATTGCCTTATCAAGCCATTTAGAATCGGCTACAATAAAAAAAATGCAATCATGCTGAGCTGATAGGATGGCTGATATAAAACCTATTTTAGCTAGGGAGGCGGTGAACGACCTCAGAAAACACTGATATCGTAGTGCATATGAAAATTAATTAATATTCCACATCATGGATATACAGGTCGTTGTTTTGGTCAGCGACGAGCGACTCAGGGTCGATAATACAAATGATACTGGTGCTAAAAAAAATATAAAAAAAATACTTTTTTTTTTTAAATAATAAAAATAAAAAAATAAAAATTTTGAAAATCATGTAATAAGCTAAAGTGTAGACATAATACTCAATGGGAGTACGAGGGAGGAAAGGGGTGGGGCGATGGCGGCTTGCGCCTAGCTCTAGTCTGTGCACGTGCCTAGTAACCTTACTTTGCGGTAATTTTATTTCAAATTGAATAAGGTATTTCTCAACATATTTACAGTATTTAATGGAATTCATTCCATTTTTGGGGAATATATATTTTGTACTACCGCTCCTGGGTCGCTTGTCGCCGACCAAAACAACAACCTGTAGGTATATTAGTTCACTTTTATTTCCTTTATTTAGGCCTTTTAAGTGCTTGATATGCAACAGGAATTAATTGTAATAATTTTTTTATCAAAGTGGTTGACAATTTGGATGTTATTGACGCGAAATGGCTCTAATAAGCAGCTGTTAGAATGCTTCAGGTGCTTTAAAACAAGCTACAGCTGACTAGATAGCTCTTGGTAAGGTCATGACTATTTATCAATTTAAATATTTTTATTCCATGTTTTGTCAGAATAATTAATAGATAGATGGTTATTACTTAGTAATGATAGTTGTTAAGCTAGTTGGAGTCCTCATAGGCAGCTTGAAAACTCCAACAGTAGGTTGACCACTGGCCTACCTCCACCAATCTGCAGTGGGCACGCGTATGGAGTATCTGCCCTTACTATTTCACCCTCATTTGTGAAATGAGGCCTGTGCTCAGCAGTGGGACATTATAGGCTAATGATGATCGCTATCTGATCATCAAGTCAATAACTACATCTATGCAACATTCTAATCAAAATGATCACATCACAATCTTCAGTCCAATTTATTTGTGAAGACAAGAACTCAGGATTAACATTTCCTTCTTATGGTGGCTTCTCACGGCGCGTCGTAGGCCGAGCCGCGCCGCGCCGCGCCGATTTCTACGAGCAAGCACGCGCCACGCGCGAGCCCGAGTCACCCCTTCTCACGGGCGCGGCGCGGCGCGGCGCTCGTTTGATTGGAATTTGCCGCATATCGAGACACGCAACGCACAATGTCGCACGTCCAGCCATGGAGAAATTTAAAACGACAATTAAGAGCAGTCAATCCGCCCATACTTTTCATACAAAAGCTTTGTACTGATGATGGCGTTGTTAAACATTTTTCGTTAGATGTTTTAAACAAATTGGTATCTTGTGCACTATATCTAGCCGTGTATCTAGGCAAAAATAAAAAAAAGTGTGAAAGAAATTCAGTAAAAGCCTCCGAAAAACAGCGTTTTTGCACAATTTTTACCTGAACTTTGGCCATATCTAATGTACTTATAAATTGAAAAAGTAACGAAATATCTAGATACCAGGCTTGCAAATATATTGGAGATTCTAAATAACTAACTTTTTTTCACAAACTTGTAAGATTGTTTCACAAGAAGTATACTTCTGGAACAAATTTTATGATATGCGAAATCATGAATGACGACCTAGCGAAGCGGCCGCGAGTGATAAGCGGAATTTACCGACTGATAACCGACGGCTCCTGATACTGTCTCTCTTTTTTCGCAGTCAAACATTATGTTGGATGAAAGGTACAAGCTTTTAGGCTATGCTTGCGTTGAAGTTGCGTTGGCCCCCTTAAATAACAATTTCTATTTTTACCCGACTGAACCGGGAGGAGGGTTATGTTTTTCGAGTGTATGTATGTCTTTCTTTGGCATGCTCTGCAGCCTAAACGGCTTGATGGAGTTAAACATGAGGTGTCGTTAGATTCGTCTTAACTATGGGAGTAACATAGGTTATATTATTTTTATATGGCGTCTTCGAATAAAAACAGAGGAGGGGAATTAAAACAAAAATGTCGTTATTACAAAAATATGGGTATCAAATGAAAGCTTGTAAACAGCCCATTCCATACATATACAGGTCGTTGTTTTGGTCAGCGACGAGCGACTCAGGGTCGATAATACAAATGATACTGGTGCTAAAAAAAATATTTAAAAAATACTTTTTTTTTATAATAAAAATAAAATAATAAAAATTTTGAAAATCATGTAATAAGCTAAAGTACTCATAATACTCAACGGGAGTACGAGGGAGTAAAGGGGTGGGGCGATGGCGGCTTGCGCCTAGCTCTAGTCTGTGCACGTGCCTAGTAACCATACTTTGCGGTAATTTTATTTCAAATTGAATAAGGTATTTCTCAACATATTTACAGTATTTAATGGAATTAAGTCCATTTTTGGGGGATATATATTTTGTACTACCGCTCCTGGGTCGCTTGTCGCCGACCAAAACAACACCCTGTATATACAGGGTGTAACGGAAACTGTATATACATTACAGTAATCCACTTTTTTGGTACGAGGCGCACAGATCGCGGAAGATAAAATTTTATATTAATATTAGTAAGGGATGCAAAATGACAATGACCCTCATTGACCGGTGACATGTTGGTTATGATTTTAATTCAAAAAACTTGAATTAAAAAATTTTGTTTCAATTTTTTTGTAATGTATTTTGAGCTGAAACTTTTTATAGAGAGTCTGTACCTGATGTAGTCTTCACCCCCTTCGGATGTATATACCCTTTCCGTTACACCTTATATATATATTATAATACCATATTTTCAAAATTGCTGTTACTATAATTAATTACTTTAATATAATACTATATTTTCAAATTGCAAGCTGTTATACTCTATTCAGTTATTTTTTGTTTTACGCAGTCGGGTTTTTTTTGTCCTTAACTAAACTATTCTGATCCAGGCATCGTGCTGGTCATTCTTATTTTTGTGCTCCGCATTTTTCGAGTTCAACAAAGATGGTTCGTTCTCGTAATAATGTAAAAATTCGGCAATCGTGTCATTCGACCACTCCATATTTAAGCTCGCAGAGTACCTCACGTTCGAACGCTTCGAGATGAAATGAACGTGTTCAAACGCACACACAACTCCGCACAAAACCGAGCCACCCACGCGCGCGCCCGCGCCCAGGGCTGCATTCAGACCCTCAAAATATTATTGTACTTATATGGAAAATAAAATTATACTAGGTACTTGTCGAAAATAATACTGCATTTTGCTTATCGTCCATTTTGTTATTTAACTGAAATAAAAATGTATTTGTAAGGACATTTTAGTTTTATTGTTATTGTAGATACAAATTGACCAAATTTAGGCAAGTAGATGTTTATCTCAGCCAATCCGTCAATCGAAACTTCGTCTTTGGCATTGACACGACATAGCATGTCGTCAGATGGAATACATTCAATACAAATTAAATTTACTTTCTTTCACAGCATCGCATGAAAGAATCAGGAGTAAATAGGCCGATTTACTACAACTAAAACAACTATTACAACTTTATTTCATAATTAAAGTAATATTTTTATTTATTTCAAAAAATAACAGAATTAATCGACCTGAAGGTAAAATTATGGTATTTTCTCGTAGGTAGTAAGTATCCTGGCATTACGATACTACATAAGTACTATATTTATATTTATTATACTACGAAATCCAACCCTGCCCGCGCCGCGCCTTTGAAGTTACCGACATTTAGCGGATCGGACGCGCCAGCCCAAGTCGCGCCGAGCATTGCCTTCACACGGCGCGAGGCGCGGCGCGGCGCGGCGCGGCTCGTCCCACCACGCGCCGTGTGAAGCGACCAAATTGGACGCGCCAGGCCGAGTCGCGCCGAGCATTGGACGCGCATGCCCAAGTCGCGCCGAGCCGTTGCCTTCACACGGCGCGGGGCGCGGCGCGGCGCGGCGCGGCTCGGGCTACAACGCGCCGTGAGAAGGCACCATTACATTCATGCGATCAGCAATCATTTCAGCACTGATTAGATGATTTACACATATGGTATTATAATCCACACAATCCATGGTATCCTCAGTCATGGTCTATTTGTACGACTTCCTTAATAACCAATGTTTTACCTTAAATCTCCAATGACGGTATATTGTAATTCATAAATTAGAATGAGGCAATACAGTACATAACTAAATTTTTGTGGGTGACAGTTCTAAAAGGATATTAATTCATAACAAATATAAATATAGTCCCACAAATCTAACACTATAATTAGGTATATAACAGGGAATTCGATTTTTGTTTTGCTATTACATAATTACTAAATAGAATGTAAACACTAAGGCACCAATCCCACAGAGTTCCGAGTTCTGCATTCCGTGTTGACTATTGTGCACACAGCAAGCAGTCTAAAGTTCTGCAATATTCGCTACTGATCGCACATCATACACTTTTTTTACTTTCAAAGGCCCAGGCCAAAGGAACGCAGAACTCTAGAACTCTTCTCTGTGGGATCAGCGCCTAATATGGTGAACATCATCATCTGCCAGGCTAATTCCAATTTATTTGGGGTTTATACAATATGTTCTGCTGTCCCAGGATATTTATTTTTATATCCTATTCATCCACTATCATATTCATAACTCTTTTTGTAACATGGTTTTTTACGCTCAATATGTATAGAGTCACTTTCAAACATCATTTAATGCACTCATTCTTAATTATATCCATTCTTATCACTCCAAGAAAGACTAAGAATGATGAAAGGTACCCAAAAGAAACAAAAAGACAGAGGAAGACCAAACAGAAGGTGGATGGATGATGTACAGGAGTCAGGAGTGATATGGGGAAGGAAAGCTAGCAATAGGAAGAATGGGAGGAGTTGGACAGAGATGTCCTAGTATCCTACTAGTTTTATACCTATCAAATAAATAACCCAAAGAAGCGCAGTGACCTTCATTTTGCTTGATGTCTATTCCACCAATTTTCCACCACCAACAATGCCAAGTCAAGGACACATACACTCTGATTGGCCAAGACAAGAACACACAATGCAGTGATTGGTCCTTTCTGTTGCGGATTTGGATTGCTCAGTATAACTACTCTAAAGGAATTATTCCTGGATGTTGTCTAACTTCAATATTAACAGAGGAATGTATGCCGTTCGGACGGGCCAGTTGGCGCAGTTGGTTAAGGTTCACCTTACGCACCACAGGTCGTGGGTTCGATTCCCACACAGGACATGCATTTGTGTGCATGAACATGTCTGTATGTCCTGAGTCTGGGTGTAATTATGTATATTAAGTATGTATTTACAAACAAAAAGTAGTATATATGTATTATATCAGTTGTCTGGTTTCCATAGTACAAGCTCTGCTTAGTTTGGGATCGAGGAATGTCCCAGGATATTTATCAGGATATTTATTTATGTGTGACAACTTTATTTTAGCTCCAATGTATGATTTGATGGCCAGTGTAATTGGAGCTTATGTAGGTACTCAAACTCAAAATGCATTTATTCAGATTCGGCCCTGGTAATGCACTTATGAATGTTTCAATAGACTCCACCGCTGGTTTATAATATGCTTATGAGAAGACTCTAAATACATTTAAGTCCTAGAATGTCAATCAACTCTCAAGGTTTGGGGTCAAGTTTATAAAATTATAATTTGGGACCTGCAACAGTGACATTTAGATTTATTTTCGAATAGCATGATCTTTTCTTGATACTTGATCTCGCTATAATACAGGCCTAACTTATTCATATATTTGACACTTCACTAGGGGGATGCAAGTGTAAAGATAAGTTTCTACCCTATATTCCTGTCTGCCATATAGGCCATCTTATAAAAAGCATTGTTAATTCTCCTAATTTACGATTATCTTTCAATTTATACTAGACAGGAATATAATCACTGCACTGTTCACACAATGGGGTTCTTCGGAGAACTCTGGAGTTTGTTTATTTGTTTACAAAAACTGGCTAACAAAATTTTACATTTACCTATGGCAATATGGTATTATAGAATATCTAAGACAAGTCTTTTTAAACTCTGTGCTAACAAATACCTAATCCTTTCAAATCTAATCTAAATAAAATGGCATACAAAATATCTGTTTTGTACTTTACAATGATTATCAGATAGTTTCTATGTACACAGTTATAATAGGCATGTAGTATAAGCCAATGTATACAAAGTTGTAGGTTATATGGCTTGTTGCCATGCCAGGTTTCAACACTCCCACACTACGTAAATGTTGTTATAGCATATCAAAATTTCGTAAAACCGTACTTAAGACTCGTTTTTGTCACAATCATACCATTTTTTATAAGTTTTTATGGCCCAATTTAGACATAATCAGCACTCATACATTGCTTCTCGTTTGAGACCTTGTAACCCTTACGAGACTCGTCGGAACACTTCTATATTAATTTATAACTATAAAATATTAGTGCAAATTAACTATTTTCGATGCCCATCGCATCTGTAACCTGGATTTTCAATCATCACAGTTTATAGTCGTAATTTATAGGTTATAAATTGAGTGCCCTTGACACTAAAAGGATGGTCAAGCCAGGTTATCACGCTAATACAGGGGCAATTCGATGAGAACAAATCGGTATGGCCGTAGGCACATCGGCCTAACGAAATTTCAAGGGCAAGCCTACGGGTTCGAACACAAAAAGGACTCACCCGATTTGACATCGATCTTACGACGATTGAGCGAACTACGGCACACAGCAACTACACTGACACACATAAAAGGATACAGGCTAAGTCCAGGTTGAATCCATCCTTCATGTAGCGCTTCCGGCGCTTGCTGACGATACCCTTGATAGGGTTGGTCATCTTTATGTTAGACATGGAGTTGGCCATGGCTGGCAGGTGCTCGACGCGCCGCGGAAGTAGTTCCGCCGCTGCGCCCTTAGCGGGCCCGCCCGCTCCTGGCACCGACCGTTTCTCTGGTGCCTTCCGCTCGCGGCGCCGGCAGCTCACGCAAATACCCATAAAATAACCTCCGCCGCGTAGAACGTGCCCCACTCATTGGGCCGGCGGCGGAGCTCGATCGGCCTGAGACCGGAGGCCGGGGCCGGCGCTCAGCTCGCGCCCGCCATGCCTCGTCGCAGTGCACGCGCCTCGCTGCCTTGCCTTGCCGAGGTCGAGCTCCGACCACCGACCACTGACCACCGACCGCTCGTCGCACCTCCACACCGCACCGCCAGACCGAAACCACCAAACACAAGACACTATAACATAGCTCCACGCCCGGCACCGAACGCGTTTATCTTTCGCTACACGAGCGAAGAAAAAATTATCTAGCGCGAATGGCGTCCATCCTGCGTTTGCACTAGAACACGGCCGAAGAGAAACAGTTGCACAAGAAAGAAAGATGGTTATGATGGCTGAAAGTGTATCGTGCGTCTCGATTACACTTGCGCGCTCTGCTTGCGACTGACAGAGATAAAACACAACCTTAATTTCTAGTGGTTGGTTGCTAGCTAGCTCTCTTTGTTCATTTGCGTATCCGTTTTCTAACACCAGATGTCGTAGTCGTAGCTGTGGCAGTTTTTGGCGGCAAGTTTTGAATCTAAGTTTGTGGTTTATTTTTAATTATTTCTTTATTTTATTAGATAAGCTAATGAATACATATAATAATAATATTTCTATAAATTTTATGATTTCTTTCTGCAAAGTCTATGAATTTATTTCTAACCCAGCGCAGTAATGGAGAGAGACGCGCGTAGCCATGGCCAGCCAGCACAAACAGACTTACTAGGATACTACATAGATGGCACTGTTTTCATTTTCAAAACATACAGATTAAAAATAATTCTAATGTAAATGCGGCGCGGCAACACTTGAAAAGTTCCGCGAGATAATAAAATTCTAAAACTATATTTATTTGTAAACGCATACAGAGATGTTATAATTTAAGCTTCAGAAAATATTAATTAAAATAGTATGAATATATTTTTATAAGGTTTTGGGTGGGTTTTGGCTATTGATATGATTATGGATGAAATTAAGAATTTTCACATTAAATGAAAAAAAAAAATTTGATTACCAACACTTTTATGTACTACCTTTAGTACATAATTGCATACTACATTTGTAAATAATATTTAGACCACCACTTTATGAACACTTTGCACGTGTTTATTTGATTAAGGATTGGTTGCAGCGAGTCGCTTTCGAAGAAAAAATCTATATTACCTAGAATATGTGATAAATGCTATCCGTGTCAATAAATTATAGTAAGCTTTACATATTTTATTGATACAGTGCGCAGCTATGCAAATAAATAAATGCATTTAATATTTATAAACATTACTTATTTTTACATACCTAGTTACCTACTTCTAATCGTATCATGAATAGTTATTCATGAGATTATCTACTTAAACTTGTACCGAATATGTGTATTACAATCTTTAAGAACATAATCTATACAAAATTATTACACTAGCTGTCCCGCGCGGTTTCACCCGCGGGATCGTATGTTTTCCCGGGATAAAAGTATAGCGAAACTATGAGATGGAGTAATAATACAGACTGTGTTTATTCCAAATCAACAAGTTCGATTTAGTTATCGACATTTTAGCTTATATTTATAATATAATTGACTCGCTGTCCCCCGAGGTTTCACCCGCGTTACCGGAATAAAAATATAATACTCGGGGAAAATGTTCCTATTATTGAAATAAATTTTTTCGTATCCGACTGGTAGATTAGCGCGTTTAACAAAAAACATCCAAAAATACTCTTCCACTTTATTACATTAGTTAGTATAGATATTCAGACTTCCCAAATGTTCATAACTATAATTAAGTAATTGTGGTTTTTCCACAGAGAGACAACCCTATGCTAGGTTGGGCTCCATTGTTAGTTTAGGACAATATTCTAAGAAATCGCACGACACTCGTGTTTATAAAACTACATTTTATTGTGTAGGTAATGGTCTAATGTGAAAATCACAGCGTGTTCGTAAAAAAAAAGCATCAAGCTCTTTTACCTAACACATGAATATATTAACAATTTTCTAAATAAGAAAAAACCAAGGAATCGTATAGAAAAGAATTTCCTAATTTTCAAAAGTAGGTAGACTACATTTGCTTGATGTATGATAATGATGATATGACTGATCCGTCTATCCGTCCATCCCTCTGTCACAGAGGTTTTACTAGAAGACCAAGCAACGTAGAAACTTGAAATTCGCCATAATTATTGAGTTTATCGGCATTTACTGATTTTCAATCAAATGTACAGTCAGCGAGAAAACAACGATTTTCGAAAAATATTTTTATTAGCTTAATCTATCCTGTCTCCGTCAAGGATCAAAAGGCTCTTTCGGGCCATGTTAGGTTAAAGTACTAGAAATGTCACAAAATGAAAAAAACTTTTCCCTACCAAAAAACAGCTGTTTCACAAACAGCTTCCTCAGTCTACTTACTTCCTTTCCTAGCCGGAACGGATGGACGGACGGACAGTGGAGTCTTCGTTATTGGCGCCTTTTCGGTATCGAACCCTACAATGTTTACAAAAGACTTTGTAATGGTGCGTCCATGCTACGCGAAGCGAGCACGAGCCGAGCCACGAACGAACAGGATTCGTTCGTTGCTCGCGATGTCAGTTATGGACGTTACAACGAGCCTACAACGAGCGCGATCCAAATCCGTGTTCGTGTCAAAAATTAAATTAAACATGAAATCCTTTTATAATACATAAAAACACCCGTAGCTACCGGGCTACGTACCTAACCTACCTACTTAGCCGCTAGGTTTATAAGCAACAGCTCATAAAAATGTGTGGCAAAAACCTTGACTTGGCGCAAAATCGCTGAGGAAACATTTGCTTCCTGAGCATTGACGCATTAAGTACCAAATTTCAAATATTTATTGGTAGGTTACCACACCCACGTCGTATTATCAGTGCGAGTTTACAATATCTATTATAGTGGCACATATAATTGGAGGCGAGTAGACAGCTTGTTGCCACCCGGCAGGCGCGCGCGCACCTCCTTATTTGATATAGAAATAGGGTTGCCAGCGATGCTGTTTGCTGTGTCGCTACAGTGGGGTCTCCGAGAGAATGCGTTTCTGATTGGGTTATTCGCGGAAACGGCTTATGAACATCTTAGAGTCATAGCCTACTCATAGCTTCTTCTTGCCGGATTCTTCTCAGTTGAAGGCCGAGTTCCGAACCGGTGGTAACTTCAGTAAATTTGACCTTCATAAGTGCCCTTCTGGGGCCTAAATTGAATAAATGGCTTTGACTTTGACTTTGACTTTGCTTAGTGAAAGTCCCGTCACAATAGCCGTCGTCACTGTAGTGTAAAAAACTTGTTTTAACTATTATTTAATTATATGCAATCACTAGTTGTCCACCACCACGTTGTTCCCGGAATTGCTTAAAACATATCCTTCTACATACCATAGGCTATCTGCGTACCACTACCAAACATCATAATCGGTTCAGCGGAAGCGTGAAAGTAACAAGACAGACAGACAGACGGAGTAGGTACTTTCGCAATTACAATATTAGGTATTTTATGTATAGATAAGTAAGTAGGTGTAGTATGGATGAATATTAGGTATCTGAAATAATAGTGTAGGTACTAAGCATATTACTATTAAATTTATTATTATTATTATTATTCTTGGCGAGATGCTGAGAGGATGATAAAGAAGGAAGAAAGAGAGAAAATAAATTATTTTGAAGACACCATACTAGATTATGACACTAGAAATGGACAGCCTCAGACAAACTGAAACCACTAGAAAATACATCAATCTTTAGGATGACTAGATTTTAGACTTTCATAAAAGGCCCCCAAAACCCCGTGTGCCCTTTATCATTATCGTCTAAAACCATGTGAAAAAATGGGCCTAAAGATAGGTATCGTTATCGCACGATAATTGCAAACACAATCACTCCACCACACCTCTCGATACTTTGGCAGATAATGTGCGTGGTGACAGATGACTCATAGCCATAGCATAAACATTAGCGCGTGACCTTGGAATTGTACGGTACGTGGCACCCAAGTGGCACCTAATTCATCATTGTTGTAGGTAAGGATTAAATTGTAATTGTGACCTAGTTGTTTGCCGTTGACCACTTCATTGCGTACAGTTTTCAAGGATTTTTTTGTAAAGCCACACTAAGTAATCCTTGACAACTGTTAGTACATTATGCTATGTAAGTAAATAGATAAACCATAGATTTCAATGCAAATTGCATTTTATTAATCTAATAATATCGTGGGACATTTTTCACACACACACACACACACACACACACCCCCACACCACGCACACACCACTCACACACCCATTAGAGCTGAAGGCTAAATAGGCTGGCATCTTCTTGTCAATAAAAATAAAATAAACGTATGCTAACTTACCAAACACGCCAACTTGCCCGTTAATATATTATCATAATAATATATGTGCAGCCTCATATGGAGTACTGTTGTCATCTGTGGGCGGGGGCACCTGGATACCAGCTTGGGCCTCTAGACTCGGTTCAGCGACGTGCCGCTAGAATAGTCGACGATCCCGAGCTCACAAGCGGCTTAGAGCCGCTCAGTCTGAGGAGAGACTTTGCCTCCTTATGTGTGTTCTACGGCTTGTACAACGGACAGTGTTCTGAAGAATTGTTTAAGATGATGCCCACGGCTATCACACCATCGCAACTCTCGCCATCGACAGGGAGTCCATCCTCACACATTGAAACGAGAATTGTTTCGAACTGTGCGGTCTCAAAGGAGCTTCCTTCCGCGGACGCTCAGATTGTGGAATGAGCTCCCTGCCGTGGTTTTCCCAATAGACTACAGCATGGGGTTCTTCAAAAAGGGTGTGAAGAGATTTCTGCAGGGTCGGCAACGCGCGAGTGACTCCCCTGGTGTTGCAAGCGTCCATAGGCTACGGTAACCGCTTACCATCAGGCGGGCCGTATGCTTGTTTGCTACCTAAGTAGTATAAAAAAAAAACAGTAGCTTAGCTTTTTTTTTATTAGCCTGGGAAAATCCTCATAGGATTCCCGACCGCATTGCTTACCCTAGACGGACTCCCCTATAACAAAATCTGTTGTGGGCCCTAACATGACTGCGGCGAAGCTGGAGGGTAAAGATTTTTACGAATTTTTGATTACACAAGTTCGGGGCCAATCGGGGCCCAGTATACTCTATACGGCTGATACAGCGGTAGCTACGCCCCTAATCATGTCCCCCTATTTCAACAATAATTTTAATCAGCACGGAGCAACTCAGAATCTAATAGTGTCTAACCTTCAACAAAGGGCTCCCCCATGACTGTCGTTCCTAACGGTCCCTAACTGCCATAACCTAGGTTCATTTTATAAGTAGCCAGCTGTTGTAGGTACCCCTTTTGTCTATGCCACGGACACATGGGCATGGGGGAGTCACAAAGGTAATGTTTTATCCCGTGACTTCACATCATAAAAAACAATTCAATCATTAAGGCCGGCCGCATACTATAAGAAATTTTCTGTTAGAAAATTTCTGACACCCGCCGGAAGGCACTTTCCTCATACATTTTTTTCTAGATCCCGCATACTATCCGAAAATTCTGACGTGTCTGACGTCCAAAAATGTATGAGCAAGCGGGCGTCCGAAATTTTCTGACAGAAAATTTCTTATAGTATGCGGCCGGTCTAAAAGTGTTAATGACATACCTTTACCCATGGTACCTATACCTACTTATCATCCATATCCCAATATTCGTGCTGAAAATATTGGCGTTTTTGGCATGTTCCTTTATATACCTACGTGTGGTCTATGCCCACTACCACAGCCAAACTTCATATCTACACTCGAGAGCAATGAATCCGGGTCACTTAAATAAACCTATAAATTCGGAAACTATGAATGCTAACTTAATGAAATAAATTGTGTTTAATAGCCAATTAAATACTCGTTGCTCGCGATGTCAAGTGTGGATGGTGTGGACGTACTTACCGAGCCTTCAACGAGCCTACAACGAGCGCGATGCGAATCCATGTGTTCATGAAAAAACTGACAATCGGGCGAAGCCAGCGTTGCCAGACGTCCCGATTTTGGCGGGACGTCCCGATTTTTAGCCCAAAATTAAATGTCCCGCGCGGGACGGGCTCAGTCCCGCTTTTCGAGGATTACTCGACGGACAAAAAAAAGCGCTGAAGTGAGTTAAATGTCACTTTGACGTACAAAAATCAAAATTCTGAGTCCACGCAATCAAAAAATGCCGTACCTATATGCCGCATATTTTGACGCTCGCAAGGTAATCAAAACCTAAAGGGTACTTTCCATTGACCTAGAATCATAAGGCAAAAACCAATTCCATGCAGCACACACAAGTAAAGGAAGACATCCGAAAAGCTACATCCGGAAGTTACATCACATTTTTTTTTTTTAAATACGATTATTTTACGACATAATCGAAAAAATGGGGAAAAATCTTTGAGACCCATCAATGAACTATTTACGTACGTAAGTTTCTACGGAACCCTCGGTGCGCGAGTCCGACACGCACTTGGCCGGTTTTGTTTAGCACCTATGTCCCGCTTTCGGCGATAGAATCCCGCTTTTTTTACTCAAGAGGTTACAAAATCCCGAAAAAAAATGCTCGTTCGTGGCTTGCAAGTCCGTCCACGCTACGCGAACAACGAACGAATCCTGTTCGTTCCAAGCCTCGGCTTTTGCTCGCTTCGCGTAGCATGGACGCACTTTAAGGAGTTACATAACGACAGCAATGTTTATTTAAGAACTATTATCAGCGGATTGTAAACACCGTATACCTATTTAACTTAAAGATAGGTGTTACAAGTTTAAATTTAGATTTATTGAATTGCCTGTCCATTGTGCTCGATCGAACGACCCTGCTGACAAGGATAGCTTGTGGGTTTTTAATGCAACATACGCCGCTGGATCGTGAGCGGGTAGCCGAAGGTAGCTACGAGCTAGGTTAGGTAGCCACATATACTGTCAGGTGGACCGGCTCCCTGGGTTTCCTTCTTCTATAAAAAGCTGTACATGCAATCGGAAACCAGCTGCAGCTATGGTATATGTGCCAAACATCCAAATACCATTACCTTGTGATTATTGATTATACGATATGTAGATAGATACACACAGAGATCGGTAGTCATCATCTAAAAAAAAAACCTGCGCATAAGTAGGTACAGTAATACCCAACTGATAAGGCGCGTCGTGAATGTTCGTTCGCACAGAAAAGAAAGTATGGCCCCGAAGATTAACGAAACAATGCTTAAAATTTACAATCAACCTTAGATCACTACTATAAGGTTCATAATACACTGCAGCTGTTAGTTTCGTCTCACTCGCAAGTCACGCCCCTCGGCACGGCGCGCGCTAACATGGCGGCAGCTGCTGACCAATAGCGGTTTCCCGCGCTTTGAAAATGTATCTTCTGCGCAGGTACAGTAGTACCCAACTAATATGGCGCGTCGTGAATCTTCGTTCGCACAGAAAAGAAAGTATGGCCTCGAAGATTAACGAAAGAATGCTTACAACTTACAATCAATCTTAGATCACTACTATAAGGTTCATAATACACTGCAGCTTTTAGTTCCGTCTCACTTGCAAGTCACTCCCCTCCGCACGGCGCGCGCTAACATGGCGGCAGCTGCCGGCCAATAACTTTCCCCGCGCTTTGAAAATGTATCTTCTGCGCAGGTACATCGGTAAGCCATATCAGTTGGGTACTACTGTACATCGGTAAGCCATATTAGTTGGGTACTACTGTACCTAATAGAACTTTTTTTTTATTGGTTTAAACTACTTGCTACAGACACGTGGTCCGTACTCTTTTTAGATTGTTTTATAATTTTTTTTCTTCAACATTTTCACAATTTGGACATCTTGGTCCGCGCAATAAATAAATAATTATTGTAATACGTGTAATACATTCAATTCATTACTTTTATAGATATTTATGCTGTGTTAATTTATACTATCTAGGATACATATTATTAGCTTTTATGTAGGTAATAGAACTTTAGACTTTACACTACGGTAACAAAGATCTGCATCCTAAATATCCTCGTCATCTCGTTAAATAGGCTTGAGCACGATTGAGAGGCCTTCATCGAAGGACCGCCCGAAGCATGGCCTGGAAAGACCAATGACAAGAGGGCCTACTACGAAAAACGATAGTCCGATCATCGTTGTCAAATATTAACCAATAGAATTGCAGCAAAACTGACGAGACGTAAATTTTGACCAATACTATTGGCTAATTGGTTGACAACGATGATCGGACTATCGTGTATCGTTTTTCGTAGTAGGCCCTAAGGTCGGTAAACAGTACGGCGTATGCCCCGTGTTGGTAAGTGGTTACCGTAGCCATATGGACGGTTGCAAGACCGACTTTTCCCCCTTCCCCAATGAGCTTTGGCAACTTTACGCACGTGCTGGATGGAACACACACAACAAAGTTATTTGGCTACGTTATTATGTAAGGTGAAGGTACTTCCCCAGTCAAGCTACTCTACACCACTAAGGTGGCAAATATTTGTCAGTCAGTTGAGACCGTATCTTCGGTTTGTCGACAACATACGGGTGGACTTTTTCCCCGGCCGTCTAGTGCAGTGTTTTTCAATCTGTGGGTCGCGACCCCTAGGGGGGGTCATGAAACCTTAGTCGCCGGCAGAAGGAAAAAGGCAAGGTAGACTTCGCGCAAGCGGGCGTCCAACTTACCTCTTACTTAGTTACAAACCTCTCGCGCCTTCTTGTAGACTATAAGTAAAGGTATCAAAATAAAGAAAATCATGATCGTAATCTTTTAATTCATAAATTTTTGTCTGTCTGACAAGGGGGTCGCCAGATTTTTTTAACCTGTGATGTGCGAAATCAATAGGATTGAAAAACACTGGTCTAGTGGATGCATCTAATTAGAAACCCAGCCATGTGCGAGTTACTCGCCTTCCGTACAAACTTAATACTCCAACCACAAATGTATATTTTTAATTGTATGATTAACAACAAATTAACGATTTTCTAATACGTTTTCTATTTTAACTGTGCTGAGACCTTACTCCTCAACTAATTAATAATTAAGATATAGGTTTTGATAAATATATGACACAAATCGCCGTCTCTTTTGATTGCGTTGACTTAGAAACTTAAAATTCTTACACCTTCAAGGATACCTAGTATTTAATATCTTTACTAGTTTCTGAGAAATAGGATCTTGACAGACATCAAGGTCAAAAAGGGTTTTAAGGTCTTAAACGGTTTGCGTATTTCCTTTTTTTTATACCACTAAGGTGGCAAACAACCATACGGCCCGCCTGATGGTGAGCAGTTACCGTAGCCTATGGACGCTTGCAACACCAGGGGTATCACTCGCACGTTGCAGACCCTGAAGAAATGTCTTCACACCCTTTTTGAAGAACCCCATGCTGTACTCCATTATTTTGAACCCTAAAAGACCTATAGCTAACGTAAAGAAGATACACAGACAGGATGCTTAGCGTCCGTATCGCTATCAACATGAAGTCCATTTTACCATTGATGCTGATAAGGAGTAGTCTATAGGTAGACGAGTGGGCTGATAAGATATCTCGCTTGACAACTCATCGCTTTCCGAAGTGCACTGTATGGGAAAATATGCTTTTTTACCGTGTAGTCCTTTATAGTAAAATTCCAGCTTTAATAGTGTACTAGCTGATTCCGCGGTTTCACCCGAAATTCCGGGATTAAAAGTAGCCTATAACTCGGGGATAATGAATAATTGGACTGTTTTACAAAAACCTTAAACCGACTTCAAATTACACTAAGAAGTAATCAAATACTGATCTGATGACAATGGTACCAAACGGGAAATGTACCCTTTCAAATAAAAAAAGAATTTTCCAAATCGGTTAATAAATGACGGAGTTATGAGGTAACAAACATAAATTGAAATTGAAATTGTTTATTTCGCCAGAAATGTCGTAACATTGAGGTGTTATCTTAAAATAAGGTCTACACATTTCGCTACAGAATAGCATGCAAAATTATAAATTTAAAAAAAAACATTCGAATTGAGAACCTCCTCCTTTTTTTGAAGTCGGTTAAAAACATATTATAGTGAAAGAATATCTCGAATCCGACTGGTAGTTCCAGAGCGCATTTAAAACAAACAAAAAACTCTTCAGCTTTTATTGTATTGACAATATTATGGTATAGATAGAAGATGGTGGTCATCTTTCTTTGTCATTCCTGTATCTGGAGACAATTTTATACATGTCTGATATATTGAGGATATTGATTTCATTAAACATAGTCAGATTGTCCAAAAAATATTTAAAAAATGTAAACTTGCCGAGTTTCTTGCCGGATTCTTCTCAGTTGAAGGCCGAGTTCCAAACCGGTGGTAACTTCAGTAAATGTGACCTTCATAAGTGCCCTTCTTCTGGGGCCTAAATTGAATAAATGGCTTTGACTTATACTTTGATTAGATTGCTTTTAAAACATCCAACTGTACAAAATAATCAGCCTAAATACAACTACATATTTACGAGTGATACCCCTGGTGTTGCAAGCTTACATAGGCTACATTGACCGCTTACCATCACCTCATAACTTGCTCGTTACCTACCTTAGTAGTACAATAGAGTAAATTATATACTACGTACAAGTAGTATAAAAAACCTACTATTTTTGTAGCAAAATTTTTTATATGTGACAAATTTGAGAGACATAATAATAATAATAATCATTTATTTAAAACAGAAAAGCAAAACATAAAATTAGTGAGACCTACATCCCACACTAGTATATAGCATTATAGTTTACCTACATGTAAAATGGCTATTATATACAAATACATGAAGAAATTAAAAGGCTTCCTTGTCTAGGGAACCCTAAAAATAAAAAATCCGACAAAAATTCATAAAAATTTAATCAAAACTTCATTTTACACTCATGCATAGTTAGTATCTTATCAACTTCCAACGCCCGTTCCTTCAGTGTTGCCATCTCATCTTCGCTTAAAACACTATTTTTCTTGCCAGCATTCTTAATTAAGAAATGTTGTATGAAGAGTCGCAGACTTTCCCTGAACATGTGCAGTTTGGGAGGTTTCGAGATGCGATGGAAGACTTGTAATGAAGCCTGGAAGTCTACATTCATGATGATGGCCAGGAGAATCTGACGCATGAACTTCACCGTCGGTTTGTTCAGCTCCGAGAACTGGATTACCTGATTGAAATAAATTATAAAATTAAATGGAGTCTTCAAAAAGGGTGTGAAGACGGACTTTTTGGCGGGAGATTGCAGAGTGACATTGCGTTTTCATTTTTATTTTCATAAATTCGTGTATTTTGAGTTTTATTGAGTATTTTCGGTGGTATTTTACCCAATAAAGATCATCCATGTGCACCAATGAAGTGAAATGAAATGAATTATGAGTATCGTGACTTTTCAAGTTGTCTCAAAAAGTCCGTGAAGAGTTTTAGTACAATGACCACCATTGTAGTAAAATATGACTTTTATGGACGGTGACTGACTGAGGACTTTATGTGAAAGTGACTGGAAACTATAATATAACTCGACACTGGCAGAAATGAGCCCTAATTTGGGCTTGGTTGCCAAACTTAAAAATAAGAAGAAGAAGGGTGTGAAGAGATTTCTTCAGGGTCGGCAACGCGCGAGTGATACCCCTGGTGTTGCAAGCGTCCATAGGCTACGGTAACTGCTTACCATCAGGCGGGCCGTATGCTTGTTTGCCACCTTAGTGGACTCTTAGCGGGGATGACGAAATTTTCAGAAATTGGTTTGTTAAACGTAACAATAAGTGTTCATCCTTTTTTTTGGGGTTCCGTACCCGAAGGGTGCCAAACGGGACCCTATTACTAAGACTCCGCTATCCGTACGTCCGTCTGTCTGTCAGTGAGCTGTATCTCATGAACGGTAATAGGTAGACAGCTGAAATTTTCAGAGAATATGTATTTCTATTGCCGCTATAACAACAAGTAATAAAAATGAAATAAAATTAAAAA
Organism: Polyploca ridens; assembly: GCA_951394255.1. Lineage (NCBI taxonomy): Eukaryota > Metazoa > Arthropoda > Insecta > Lepidoptera > Drepanidae > Polyploca > Polyploca ridens. The sequence continues at coordinate 2,380,310 of OX596258.1, forward strand.
TTAAAGGGGGCTCCCATACAAAAAAACGTCCTTTTTGGCGTTTTTTGTTTCATAGCAAAGTTGAGTTAGTTAATATTGTACGGAATCCTCCGCGTGCGAGTCTGACTCGCATTTGACCGGTTTTTTCCCTAAATTCTGGTACAGTAGTACCCAATTAATATGGCTTACCGATGTACCTGCGCAGAAGATACATTTTCAAAGCGCGGGAAACGCTATTGGCCGACTGCTGCGGCCATGTTAGCGCGCGCCGTGCGGAGAGGCGTGACTTGCGAGTGAGACGGAACTAACAGCTGCAGTGCATTATGAACCTTATAGTAGTGATCTAAGGTTGATTGTAAGTTTTAATCATTCTTTCGTTAATCTTCGGGGCCATACTATCTTTTCTGTGCGAACGAAGATTCACGACGCGCCATATAAGTTGGGTAATACTGTATATGTGCATATGGTCCAACACAATGATATGCTTTTGTATCTAAATTGACAGTCATTAATATCTTAACATTATTCAGAGTTTGACCTAAATAATTTTTGTAAAATCTACTTTAATTTCAACTAAATAAGGTACATTTTTGAATCACTGACAGGACTAAATGGACCTTATTTGCAATGTTTAAGTATAGTATACCTTTAATACAGAGATTGCCAATCCTTTCTCCATGATCAGATGTATGAGGAACTGCGCCAAGTTAGCGATGGCTTGCTTTGAAATATTCTCTAATTCTTTTATCTTGTCCCACACCGAGAACTGTATATTTAACTGTAAGGCAAATTATAAAGCTTAGACCACAGACGAAAATTTTAGTAGGTCCAACTCAACCCTCCCCACCCCCCGTTACAAGAAATAGTTTAAACCAGTTTCGGATCAGAGGGCCTTTTTTTTTTTTTTTTTTTCGTGGGGAAATCCTCATAGGATACCCTACCGCCCCGGGGGTAGCGGCCAGGTTATGCCGGACTTTTACCGGCTTAAACCCCACGGTGGTCGCCATCTGCGCTGTAGAGAGGGGGGCGGGCTCTCGTGTTGAACGCGTACCTGCTCACCCCTCCACGCGCGGCGCTAAGATAGCTCGTCCCGATGAGTCGTGACCACATCGACTCATCGTCCTCCTCGGGGTCGCTTCTGGGCGCACAGAGCCCCCGCCCTGATTGCCCACGACCTCAAGGGCCCCGTTTAGTCGCCTTTTACGACAGGCAGGGAAACACCGTAGCTGTTATTCTAAGCCCCAGCTAATATTAACCAATAGAATTGCAGCAAAACTGACGAAACGTAAATTTTGACTAATTCTATTTGCTAATTGATTGAAAACGATGATCGGACTATCGTGTATCGTTGTTCGTAGTAGGCCCTCTGGATACGGATATATAGGAATAATATTATACCGGATACGGATATAAAATTATTTCGGATATCCGATAGTTTCGGATAGTTTCAGTTACGGATATTAGTTTTTTAAGGAATTGTAAAAGTAACATACAAATAGTAACGATTTGATGCGCGCGGTTCAGCTGAGCAAACACTTGTCATAATGTGTCTTTGTTAGACTCTGCCGCTATCCGAAATTATTCGAAACTTTTATTTCAAATACGGTTTCGGAAATAGTTTTATTTCGGATATCCGATAGTTTCTTAGTTAAAAAGTTATTTATTCAGTTTAGGCCCTAGTAAGGCACTTATGAACGTTAAATTGGTACATACAGTTGAATTTACCACCGGTTCGGAATACACTTAAACTCAGAAGACTCCGGCAAGAAACTCGTTACGGTTACAGAGCTCCATAACATCCTTGGTTTAAACCAAATCTAGTAAAGCCCAGGATTTAAATATATCCATCACATTCTAACAAAAAGAGGCGGGGCTATCTTAAAACCTGACAAAAATACACACCAAGAAAACACTACATTAGTAAAAAAATATTCATTTAAAAACCACAATCAAAAATCAACTCTACTTACCACATATTTACGATCAAAATCGCATAACTTCTGTCCTAACACGGCGTAGTAAGGATTATAAGTGTTCTCTTGAAGGCAGCACGCCAGTAGTACGTGAACTATCTCCCTCTCTTGTTGCCCCTTCAAACCTAAGTGCTGGAGTTTCTCAAAAGCATCCATATAGTCCTGTAAATAGAGTTGTATATTAGAAAATATCATTTTTAATGTCAATAATTGGACTGTTTTACAAAAACCTTAAACCGACTTCAAAGTACACTAAGAAGTAATCAAATCCTGATCTGACAATGGGACCAAACGGGAAGTGTGCCCTTCCAAACAAAAAAGAATTTTCCAAATCGGTTAATAAATGACGGAACTATGATGTAACAAACATAAAAAAAAACATAACCTTCTCCTTTTTTGAAGTCGGTTAAAAATTGATCTGAATGCTCAAAAATTACCTTTATACCATTGTTATTAGAGACGATTATAGCCATTCAGATTACCATGTGTTGATGATATCATTAGCTTTTGCCACCACTTTGATATGATAGCTCAGTAGTTGAATACAGTGACGAAGGTCGCGGGTTCGAATCCTACAATGACTTTCAGCTTGCGTTGAAAGAAAACATCGTGAGGAAACTAAACTAATACTATGCAAGTGAGTTTGTTTGTTTGTAACGCTTTCACGCCTTAACTACTAGCATGATAGCCTATGGTATGGAGGACATAGGCTACTTTTTATCCCGGGAACGCCGGTGAAACTTTGCGCCACAGCGAGTAGCATATAAGTTATTTGTTAAAAATTTCATTTGAAACAAGTTTCTTTGAGTGACTGTACTTTTTGTTGACTGTACTTGCATTGTCATCCAATACACTAATGTATACCAAAGATCAAGTCAATCCGACCACTGGACGCGGGTGAAATTCGATTTGCAAGATTCCACCCGAACAAACATACATACATACATTGCAAGTTAAATAAAAGCTTGTAAAATGGTTTTGCTTGTAATGGAACGTCAATAAATACCTCAGCCGACATGATAACGCAGAATATGCTCCGTCTCACGTCTGTGTTCATCCGCTGTTTCCTGGCAAGTTCTAGAAGCTTCTGGTCGTTGCTAGGCAACGGTTTGGCGGCTGGTTTGTCTTCTAGCACGCGGTTACCCTCCCACGCGGACCCCACTACCCACCACTTTCCTCTTTCGTGCGCTGTCAAATTAAAAGCATACTCGTTCGTGATGAATTCTTCTTTACAGTGCATTTAAAATTTTTTTACCAACCTTTTTGCAGTTGGATACAGACCTTAGTACAGTCGAGAACATAAATATGGATCATCATCATCATCATCAGCCTATAATGTCCCACTGCTGAGCACAGGCCTCCTTTCACAAATGTAGGTGAAAGGGAATGGGCAATACTCCACCACGCGTGCCCACTGCGGCGAGGTGGAGGTAGGCTAGTGGTCAACCTACTGTTGGAATTTATCAAGCCGCCTAGGAGACAACCAACTAGCTTAACGACTACCACAATTAAGTGATAAGGGACCAACGGCTTTATGTGCCTTCCGAAGCACGGATACAATAGAATAATATAACGGATATCTCCTGTTTTTTTATGCTGATATATCAGTAAATTCAATACTTGTAGTATATATGGTATATAATAAATCAATCTAGCTATAAGCATCATAGAATGCGTACAATCGTTTAATAAGTAATTTTTCATAGTTCAGACAACAATATTTTTTTGCAAATAACTCTGTAACGTGACGTTTTAGGACATAGACAGTGTCCCCAATCAATATAATAATATAAAGGTTTCATCGTGAGCCGCCATTTAAGACGGGGACTAAGCTCAATTTCACAAAAATGGGTTTCTTTGAGACGCGAGTATGACGCAACCCAATGAAAATACCTCACACAAAAAATAATGTGGACAGACAAGGGCCTGAAGAAAAATGTTAACCGAATAGAATATTGAAAAGTGCTTTGTATTCCCCACAAAAAAATCGTAAACTAGTGCATAAATATAAACTTTGGCGTCGTAATTCTCTGTATTTTCAGCGACAACAACTAATTTTTTTTTGAGAATATGTTAGATACTGCATTATATTGAAATGTTAACCGGATAATTATTAAATTTAATGAGTATTTTCTGTATAATCTAAAGAAAACGCAAAAATAAATATCCAAGCGGCAACTAGTCATATTGTCAACACAAATATGATTTACAATTTTCAACCCTATTCCACGCTGTCTAAATGTAGCAATAGCTTACGCGGTTGTTCTTTAGTCGTCGGGCAACGCTCGACCTGCATGGTTGGTACCGGACGCTTTGTGTCGATTTTTTTTATAAGCATTTGAGTATTGCTCTATACAGATAGCAATAGAACACATATTCGTATGCCCTGAGTGCAAGCGTCCTTGGTCGAACGTCTTGGCGATAGCCGCATAACCATAGTATACATACAACAAAAACAAACATGAAGATAAATCAACTAATCCCAAGAATCTTATATCTATGGATATTTCATTACCTTATTATATCTGAAGACGAAAAATTTCACCTTTATTACGTCACACATACATTCTTTTTCAGTGACAACCATTGAATTATTACGCTATTCAATGGTGACAACGTTGTTAGCTATTTCAGGACAAACTTGGGACATATACATTTTATTATGTAGTTAGTTGACTTTCTACCACCTACTACTTTTAATTATATAGTCAACACAAATATGATTTACAATCTTCAACCCGTATTTTTTCGATTTGGAGTGGACAAACCCAAAAGTTAAAATTAGAAGCCATTGAAAGGGATGACAATTTCTGGAATCATAAAATGAAACATGAGTTGGTTCGATTTTATATGAACTGCCTTCTCCCAGACATACACGTGGCATGCCTATACACGATGGTATTGTATCAGTAATGCAAAGCAGTTTACTATTCGGGCAGATACAGAATAAAATTCAGTCAAGATTTCTAGATTTTTCTGAATTTAATACATCAGTAGCACGGAATCTTTGCCAAGCGCTTATCTCCTAAAAGCAGTGTTTCTCATTAATGTTTTTAGGCTCGTTGATGCGCTTGTAGTGTACCTAACTTGATTAGCCGTTCTTAATCGATCGACAAAGATAAGCAATTGCTGATGTGGACGGTATCCGGATGGGTGACCGTCTAGTGGTATTTCAACTCGAGCATTTTCCGTGCTTTAGGAGGCACGTTCTCGTAGAATCGAGGTTCTTTTTTATGCATGCGGTCTACCTTCCGTTCCGTCTTTGCACGCTCCATATTCACGGTCGCCAGATCTCGTAGAATCGAGGTTCTTTTTTATGCGTGCGGTCTACCTATGGTCTCATCTGAAGACTTTAAAGAAAACTCATAGGTAGAGGGTTGAAGGAAATTTACTAATTAATTACTATTACAAAAAATTATGTACAAAATGACGTGGAAAAATCGATAGAGTGACAAAACAAAAAGCTTTGTCAAATAAAGTTTAAATTATTATTTTTCTGTAGGGTATGAAACCTCTACACACGTAAAGCCGTTGTTCTCGGCTATCACTAAATTGTGTAAGTCGTTATGCTAGTTGGAGATCTCTTAGGCGGCTTGGAAACTCCAACGAAGTTGAACACTAGCCTATCTCCACCAATTTGCAGTGGCCATGCATGGTGGAATATCTGTCCATTCTTTTCAGTAGTATTCCTGTTACCTTTATTCTTATTTCACTCAGCAGTGATTATGTGCTGATGATGATGATGTTTGTTATGATTACTTCTGAATAGAGATTTAATGGTACTCTACGAAATGTCAATACGCTATACACGTTGATATCTCTAATATGTATGTATGTACTATCAATCTTCCCCATACCGTCATATTATGTAAAAAAAAACATCACAGAAAATTACCAAGAACTTATTAAAATATTATATTTCCTTGCCATTTAACGTTAAATGTATCTGTTTACACCAAAATCCTAAGGTTAAATTACACCCGAAGGTGAGGATTATTTTTACCAATGATTGTCCGAAACGTGTCTTCAGACGTCGAGCACAAACCGCTGCACAGAGGGGTATTCGACCCAAAAACGCGGTCAAAAGTCAATTTATACAAAGTAAACAATTCCCGGTGACAGTAGATATATAATGGTACCGCAATGCATAGAGAATATGAATCTCACGTCATTTTATTTTAGTAGGCTTGCGTTAAGTTGTAGGAAGTCGTTATCTAAGTGGCTTGCAGCGAATACGTAAATAAATAATAAGTAAACGATTTTGAAGTCCTGCATTTCCAACTATTTTAAGGAAGTGGGGAAGTTAAGACTGGTTATTTTTAGGATGGATAATATGGAACCAGGTATGTACTATCTGTATTTCTCAATTATTTCAAAATAATATCAGAATATTAGTATATATTTTAGTTATTATGAACCGCAAAATAAACTTATGATATTTTGTGTCAATAATATATACATTAGAGATTTTGTTGTATTTCAGGGAGCTTCCGGGTATATTTTTTGTTTTCGTAAGTTGATATAACTATCCTACTTTTAGAATAAGTTAAGATTGGCTGCCTAAATTTGCCTATTGTATTTTTTTTTAATTTCTTTGTCATTTGTTATTTTACAAAACAAAATTAAATTATGCGCTTCATGTTCTAATATCAACTTCTTATCCCTAGTAGGTGGTTCTGGTGTAAGAATTAAGACATGAAAATATTTATTAATATAGGGAAAACTAGCACAGAAAGGGAATTTTCAAAGAAGTGGGATTTTGTGGAGAACTTAATAATAAACAAACCATCATTTCCCATTGAATAAATACAAGAGTTTCGCCACAAATTTTCTTATATTAAGTCGGAAATGAAGACCAGGTGTTCTGCTGCCAACAGGACAGAACATGTTTTCATAAAGGAAAACAGTGAAAATACATGTTTAAGCCGGATTCGGCAACAGTAATGACGGGAACACAAGTCGAAGATTCTTTGAGAAACCGCAAGTCGCTTCAGAAATTCTTGGGATTGATCTAAGGTTGATCGAAAGATTTGCTACAATATTGGAATTGATTTCCAGTGGGCATAAAATTAATATTGAAAAGTTTTCAGCATAATGCCATGATACAGCATTGTTATATGTAGAGTTATACTCCTGACATCCCATGACGCCCACGGTACACAAGGTACTGATTCACGGTCCCTTTGTGGTTCACCATGCCTTATTACCAATCGGAACCTTGTCGAAAGAAGCAGGTGAGGCGAGAAACAAACATTTCAGGCAATTTCGCTAAAACTTCTCATGAAAGTTTTCTCGTGAGCAATGCAACCAAGACGTTTTAAACAGGTTGCTCCTAACATCAGATCCATTAATGAGTAGAATAAGGCCAAAACCAACAACAAGAATCAAGGCCATTTAGCGCAGTAGCCATGGAAATGTTATTGCCGAGTGAAGTTGAGGCATCAAATGAAGAAGCTGAAATTACTCAAGATATGGATGAAATAAATATTTCTATTGATGAAGACGAGTGGGGCTCATCCTCTGAATAATTAAACTATATAAATTAATAATTTTATCGACATTTTTAATGTTAGTTTACACTTTTTCCTGAAGAAGTAGCTTAAATACGTTTCACTCTTTGCCATTTCCAAACCCCATTAAGTAAAAAAAAAATTTTACTATAAATATCACTGTTTTGAACTTATTTGTCATTTAAGACCGCAAAATAATTTTGTCCGTATTTTTGGGTCAAATACCCCTATGTGCGCTGGCTGAAAGCGGCCGTGATTCTGTAAAGCTTGCTAAGATAGTACAATACAAGTTCTCATAGAATTACGTAAACGCGATAGTTACGTCAATTCTTTGCAAACTTTACACTCGGGGTACTGATGCCTACGTATGTGTGTATCGGCGAAGATTTGGCTGCGTTCAGTAAAAAATATATAACGGTTGTATCAATGTCCCCCTATTCCCTCTAATGGGAAATTAAATTTAAAGTCGCGGCAACTCACATACATAAAATATGGCAGCTTTAAAACTTGATTATATCATGGATTATTAGTAATCCTATCTCTTCGGTAGGTATGTAAAAAGGAGAATGACCATTTTCTAAGGGGAATTCCACTTCGAAAATGTTTGTGTCACAATGATTTATTTTTTATTTTGTAGAAAAAATACTATATTTTCATAATCAGTAAACAGTTTTAATTTTCTGACCCGGGTTTAAGAGCTTTTTTCTTTTTTCTGATGCAGAATTTAAGATTATAAAATGCAAAAAATGGCTATTTACATAGTTTGTTTTAGTAATTCAATGGTTTAGAATTAGTAAGTCGGTAATCTTAAGGTTTTTTAATGGAGGCCACTAAAAAATACAATTTGTGTTTATTGTGATGTTTTGCAAAAGATTAAACGTAGGTATGCTAGACTTTTTGGCGGGATCTTGCAAAGTCACATAGCGTCTTCGTTTTATTTCCATAAATTCCTGTAATTTCAGGTTAATGCATATTATCAGTGGTGTTTTATCCAATAAAGATCAATCTATGTGCACACAAGTTCAGTGAAATTAATTATGTATATTGTGACTTTTCAAGTTATCTCAAAAGGTCCGTGAGAAGTTTTAGTACAATGACAACTATTTTACTAAAATATATCTGTTACGGACGGTGACTGATAGTGCGGACTATATGAAAATGATTTATTTAGTGACCAGAACTAAAATATAACTTGACACTGGCAAAAATAAGTCCTCATAAAAAAGATTTGGTAGCCAAACTTACCTATTCAAAATATAACTCGACACTGGCAAAAATAAGTCCTCGTAAAAAAGATTTGGTTGCCAAACTTACCTATTTATAATATAACTCGACACTGGCAAAAATGAGTCCTCATAAAAAAGATTCGGTTGCCAAACTTACCTATTTATAATATAACATGACAGTAGCAAAAATAAGTACTCATAAAATGGATTTGGTTGCCAAACTTAAAATTAAGAAGATTTTATTTTTCGTAAAATAAATTAATACTTTTAAGAAATTATTTTATGTTACTTGTTACTTTTTATAACTATACTATTATCGTAATAGGTTCTTACATTACATTCTGTTTGGAAAATAATCATTGTCATCAAACACAATTATAAATAAAATGTGTATTTGGCATTTCTGCTACCTTTAACCGACGAATATTATCTAATATCACTCTCGTAATTTCGTTTCATCATTACTAGCGTTATTCATCAGAAAAAGCTATATAGACCGTATTTAACTACGACAAACCTAATTTAACACCTGGCAACATTCGATATTAATAAAACTGTGATTCGAATGGCGTACGGTTTCAGATATCTGTGGTGCGGAAGGCGTACCTACAGGTGTAAAGGAGTTCAAGCGAATATATTATTAATGCTGTTTTTAATCCTCGGGATAGAAAAATATTAATATTTTGTGAATGAACATAATAAAATAAGACTTGATTTTTGAATCATATTTAATTGAGACACGCGATGACACAATAGTGGGCCCAAATATGGTCAATCTCCTTTGGTTTATATACCTTTTTATCTATAAAATAATTTTTTACACGTTTTGTAACAAAACGTCATTTTCAATCATATTTAACCGGGAGCACATTTCAGCGGAGGGTGCAATACGAATTGTGAGCAGTTTGCTCAGTAGTGGTGAACAGTTTAAGTTACATATATTAGGTCATTACATATGAAATTGGCGTTTTGTACGGGAGGAATATAAAGTCAATTTTTATTTTGTAAAATATATTTAATAAATCAAAGTATGCACCGTTGTTATCTATGCACTTTTGCCATCCCATAGGTAGTTTATTGATCCCTTTACTAAAAAACCATGGGGGCGAGAATTAATAAACTCTTTGAAGGCGGTTTGGACTGCCGCATCGGAGTTGAATTTTTTTCCTTGTAAAAAGTTTTCCAAATTCCGGAAAAAATGGTAATCTGTTGGAGCAAGGTCCGGGGAGTACGGTGGATGTCACAAACATTCCAATTGTAGCTCATCTAACTTAGCGGTTGTTTGTTGTGCAGTGTGTGGTCTTGGGTTGTCGTGAAGCAGCAGTGGCCTAGAGCGATTGACCAATCTCGGTTGTTTAGCAGCTAGTTCTTTCTTCATGGTTTGCAGTTGCTGACAATAGATATCTGCCGTAATCGTTTGGCCAGATTTTAGAAACCTGTAGTGAACGACAACGGCGCTAGTCCACCAAACACTCAAAAGTAACTTTTTCTGAGTCAATTTTCGTTTAAGGCAGGATTTGGCTGGGTCTCCAAGGTTCAGCCATTGCGACGAGCGCTTCCGATTATCGTACAGTATCCACTTTTCATCACAAGTAATGATTCGATTTAAAATCCCTTCATTATTGAGTCGGTTGAGCAAAGTAACACAGCAGTTGACGCGTGTTTGCAAGTTCGATTCACTCAATTCATGAGGTACCCATCGTTCAAGTTTTTTTACTTTCCCGATTTGCTTCATGTGGATTAATACAGTTTTATCACTTACCCCGAAGCCTGCAGCTATCTCTGAAGTGCTTTATACTGGATCCGCTTCCACAATAGCCTTTAATTCTTCATTTTCCACTTTGGTCTTCGGCCGTCCACGGGGTTGGTTCTGAAGGTCGGCTTTTCCGGAACGAAAACGTTGAAACCAAAAACGTACAGGGAATTAATATGGCTTACCGATGTACCTGCGCAGAAAATACATTTTCAAAGTGCGGGAAACGCTATTGGCCGACAGCTGCCGTCATGTTAGCGCGCGCCGTGCGGAGGGCCGTGACTTGCGAGTGAGATAGAACTAACAGCTGCAGTGTATTATGAACCTTATAGTAGTGATCTAAGGTTGATTGTAAGTTTGAAGCATTCTTTCGTTAATCTTCGGGGCCATACTTTCTTTTCTGTGCGAACGAAGATTCACGACGCGCCATATAAGTTGAGTAATACTGTACCGTGCTTTCTTTTGCGACACCAGCGCCGTACACATAATTAATCTTTCGAGCTGTTTCTGCAGCACTGGTGCCACGGCAGAACTCGTACTCGTAAATATACCGATATTTCATGTTTTCCATTGTGCGGTAATAAGCGACGCCAAAGAAAAAAATAATGAGGAAAATTTATAAATTTGAATTTGGAATTCTTAACCAAAGAGGAGATATTTGAGATCAAAGTGGTCAGTACGACAAAACGCTAATTTCATATGTAAGGACCTAAATAATTTATACTGTTATGAAAATAAATAGATAGATTATTATATGTCTAATATCAATGATATTTTTTTTTGAAAATTGTTCATCGTCTCATATTATGTATCAACATGTCAAAAGAAATCCGTATCTATTCTGATTTCCTTACATATACTATGCAATTTTCCAAAAGTACACACACATCAGTCATTCCACATTCTAGGTTGTGTGAGTGCATTCGTCGTTTGAAATCGTGAGCTGTCCGCGCCTTAAACAAAATTGCGTCCGAAAGTATGCCAAAATCCTTTAGCACGCAGATAGCATTATGGCACGGATTAGTAAATAGGATACATTTTATCCCAGGAACGCAGGAAAAACCGCGGGGTACAGCTAGTAAAAAATATTACCTTTCAACAAGTCTTCGAGTCTAATATTGAGCGGTGTCATATAATTTCCTTTCCTAATAATGCCTCTGATCATTTTCTTGAGGTGTTCCGTGTAGGAGGGGTCGTAGTTGGGTATTTTAGTTAAATTGTTATTCTTCACAGCCATTAGAACCTCCAAAAGGAACTTTATGCGGGTTCTGTGAATGTAAACAATGTTTTCAGTGGTGTCATCACAATTTGTCTCATTTCATTTTGATTTAGGTACTTACAAATGCTGGTGACATTGACGAAAGCAAAAAATATCACAGATTAAAGTGTGGAAGGCACTCAAGCAAAATTGTTCAGTCAAATTCATTTCCCGAATTCATAAGTCTATGCAATTCATTAGATCCAAATCGCGTAATGAATTTAATCTAATAATATATATAAAATGCTTTTGTGGGTACGTAAATACGCAGTTTTCTCAATCACCACCAACCCCAATCAACTTCCCGTTGGGGTGGTATATACCCCTTGGTCTCCACGTGGTAGTAAGGGAGTTTGGTCGCGGTGGGTGGAAGGGGGTGGCTGTGGGTGGCGAAAATGTTAAAACATATATTGCTGTGCTTTTCTAACGCATGAGGACTTCTGAAAAGATCTCAAAATTTCTGGAATGGTCTAGAAAGTTCCAAAATGTGTAAAACGGTTATAATCGATCTCGAATGTTCTAGAAAGTTCAACAAATATCTGGAATGATCTAGAAAATTCTAGAGTGAATGCAAACTATTATAATCCATATAGTATGTTTTGAGTAAGTTCTACAAATTTCTGGCTTCATCTAGAAAGTTCCAAAATGTCCAAAACTGTTATTATCGAGTTAGAATGTTCGAGAACGTTCTAGAAAGTTCCAAAATGAGTGCAATTGATTATGATCGATTTAGAATATTCGAGAAATTTCTTGAATGATCTAGAAAGTTCCAAAATGAGTAAAACGGTTATAATTTATCTGGAGTGTTCTAGAAAGTTCAACAAATATCTGAAATGATCTAGAAAATTCTAGAATGTCCAAAACTGTTATTATCGAGTTAGAATGTTCGAGAACGTTCTAGAAATTTTCCGAATGATCTGGGAAGTTCATAAATGAGTGCAATTTATTATGATCGAGAATGTTCTAGACATTTTCCGAATGATCTGGAAAGTTCCAAAATGAGTGCAATTATTATGATCATTTTAGAATGATCGAGAATGTTCTAGAAATTTTCCGAATGATCTGGAAAGTTCCAAAATGAGTGCAAATGATTATGATCGATTTAGAATGTTCGAGAAAATGATCTAGAAAGTTCCAAAATGAGTAAAACGGTTATAATTGATCTGGCTTCATCTAGAAAGTTCCAAAATGTCCAAAACTGTTATTATCGAGTTAAAATGTTCAAGAACGTTCTAGAAATTTTCCGAATGCTCTGGAAAGTTACAAAATTAGTGCAATTGATTATAATCGATGTAGAATGTTCGAGAAATTTCTTGAATGATCTAGATAGTTCCAAAATGAGTAAAACGGTTATAATTTATCTGGAGTGTTCTAGAAAGTTCAACAAATATCTGGAAAGATCAAGAAAATTCTAGAATGAATACAAACTATTATAATCGATATAGAATGTTTGAGAAAGTTCTACAAATTTCTGGCTAGAAAGTTCCAAAATGTCCAAAACTGTTATTATCGAGTTAGAATGTTCGAGAACGTTCTAGAAATTTTCCGAATGATCTGGGAAGTTCATAAATGAGTGAAATTTATTATGATCGAGAATGTTCTAGACATTTTTCGAATGATCTGGAAAGTTCCAAAATGAATGCAATTTATTATGATCGATTTAGAATGTTCGAGAAAGTTTTAGAAATTTCTAGAATGATCAGGAAAATTCCAAAATGAGTGCAATTTATTGTGGTCGATTTAGAACGATCGAGAAAGTTCCAAAAGTTTTCCGAATGATCTGGAAAGTTCCAAAATGAGTGCAATTTATTAGAAGCAATTTAAAATGTTCGAGAAAGTTCTAGAAATTTCTAGAATGATCTAGAAAATTCCAAAATGTGTAAAACGGTTATAATTGATCTGGAATGTTCTAGAAAGTTCCAAATTGAGTGCAGTTTATTATGATCGATCTAGAATGATTGAGAAAGTTCTAGAAATTTTCCGAGTGATCTGGAAAGTTACAAAATGAGTGCAATTTATTATAAACGATTTAAAATGTTCGAGAAAGTTCTAAATATTTCTAGAATGATCTATAAATTTCTAAAATGAGTTCAATTTATTATAAGCGATTTAAAATATTCTAGAAAGTTCTAAAAAATTTTGGATTGCTCTCGAAAGTTCCAAAATGTGTACGAGTGTTATTATTGGTCTATAAAAACCAAATCAAAGTGATGTACATCTAAATATTCTAGAGTGATCTGGTACTGGAAATTTCGGTATATAAATCGAAATTCAGTGACTTTTCGTCAGTTCAATTGTGATTGCAGTCGAGTAAAAAAAAGAACAAACTATTTGAATGTTCTGGAAAGTCTCTCAATATCGAAAATAGAAATCTATAATATGTTATAAAATGTATCCTTATATATTTTTTATACCATTAAACATGCGATGTATTCTAACCCGAGCAACGCCGGGTTTCGCTGCTAGTTGTATATAAGATAAAAACTACAAAAAACTTAGAAGTAATCAAATCCCTTTCAAAGAAAAAAATATTCCAAATCGGTTAATAAATGACGGAGTTATGAGGTAACAAACATACAACTGAATTGAGAATCTCCTCCTTTTATTGAAGTCGGTTAAAAATAAGGGTTTTACAAACATATTGGAATCTGAAATCGAATATATGCTGTGAATTCGGGAAATGAATTGTAGCAATATTGCTGGAGTGTCCCATTCAGACCCTGCCCGCTGACCTGCCGGGCTATTTTGTATTTTTGGTGGTAATCGTAACGAACACCATTAATTTATTCATCCAATGACGCGCACGCGATATGACGCGACGATGACCATTCGCGGGCCCTGATTGGATGAAATTTATTAATGATGTTCGTTACGATTACCACCAAAGTTACGCGGTACAGCCCCGGGCCGAAAGCAAAATAAACCCTCTGTGACAGACAGACGGACGGACACCAGAGTTGTCTGCAACCCTAATAAACTAATTAATGACTTTGAAACCGACCGCTAGACTGGGCGGATTAAAATGTTACTTGGCACAAAATATCTTTACCGATTCGGGTCGACTAAACCTAGTCCATTTCAATCTCATTAAGACTCAAGCCTGCACGTTCACCGCTAAGAAAACTCCATGGGCTGTGGCTCCACAATTCCAGAACACGTCCTCGAATATCAATAAATACATTGGGATCTTTGTCGTCGACTTTTCCGTGGCCGTGGTATTTGCTACCTTAGTGGTATATGACGGGCCAGTTGGCGCAGTTGGTTAAGGTTCACCTTACGCGCCGCAGGTCGTGGGTTCGATTCCCACACAGGACATACATTTGTGTGCATGAACATGTCTGTATGTCCTGAGTATGGGTGTAATTATGTATATTAAGTATGTATTTACAAACAAAAAGTAATATATGTATTATATCAGTTAATCTGGTTTCCATAGTACAAGCTCTGCTTAGTTTGGGATCAGGTGACCGTGTGTGAGGAATGTCCCAGGATATTTATTATTATTATTTATTATTTATAAAAGAAATTTAAAAAATGTATTATATTTTTAAACTCTCATAAATAATGTAATTCTACTCACCCAGCCTCAGCTTTCTCGTTCAACTTGGCGATCTTCCCCTGCGTATCGTGTATAAAGTCCCTCAGGGCAAGCGGTTCCTCCTTCCGCAGAACGCCGCCCACACTCCTCAACGCGACGAGGACACAATCTATGTTCTTCTCCGACAACTCGTCTAGTAGACGACTTAGTATGTCGTACAGAAGTGATGCGTGGTATATCTGCGGTCATAGAGATATAATGTTAATAGAGTGACTGTACTAAAGTACGGTCCAAAAGCCTTGAAACGAAGTGCGCGATAATAGTTTGAACACAGATATAGGTATAGTTAGATAACGCAAGAGCACCTACTTCGCGTGCCAGATTTATTGCCCGACTTAAGCATAAAATGCTTAACGTAGCCACTATCGCACCCACATTGCATCGGTGTATTTGAATTGATTTGGTTTTATCCATCACCAAATAGTGTTTGTGACGTCATAGTAGTTGGCAAAAAAATGGCATGACAAGTTACAAAAATATGTATTCATTTAAATAACGTACCATATAATGCTATGCATAGGGTTAGTTATTTAAATGTATACATATTTTTTTTACTTCAAATGTAAACATATCTTTGACCTCGACTGTACTTCGGTAAGCCATATATCAGTTGGGTACTACTGTACCTATATTGTAAAAATAACGAATTTTTTTTTATTCCCCCCTTTTTTATTTGTAGACGCCATATAAAAATAATATACCCTATGTCACTCCCACAGTTAAAACTATCTCGATCTGAATCTATCAAGCCAGAACGTGCCAAAGAAATAGACATACATACAATCTAAAAATATAACCCTCCTTCCAGGTCGGTCGGGAAACGAAAAGCAAATAGGTATACCTTAAAACTGTACAAGTGTGCCAAACATGAGACCAAGTTGTCCAAACGCTTGTCCTCGACCGGCTGAGGTGTTCTCATCATCTCGTCAAACTTCATCGTCAAGTCCTGCAGGAAATGAGCACCTGAAATTAGTCAGAATAATCTTGATAAGGTAGTTCGTAATGTAACGCAATAAGATTAACTTTTCTTTGACATTCTTAAACCTAGATAACGCAAGTATCACTATAATGTTAGCACAGAAATGACTAAAGGCAATTCGCCCATCTATGCTGAACAATCAACGGAGCTAACCAGCTCCACAATACACTAATTCAATGAATCGCTGCAGATCTTCACAAATCGTTTACCACTAACGAATATACTGAGAGTTACCACATATCAGGGTAATGCCAATAAAGACCTGTATGAAAACCAACAGGGCCATTTTTTGATTACGTACTATTTCGTCATAAGCACTTTTAGTGACGGAAAACCAGCTCAACAAGCGTGCAAATTTTTTAAATACCTACTATGACATCACAAGCACTATTTAGTGACGGAAAAAAACAAATAAATTCAAGTGCACCGATGCAATGTAAGCGCGATAGTGGGCACGTTAAACATTTTCCCCCTTACTCATAAAACGTTATTTAACTAATAAACTGATTAAGTGGTCACCTAAATAACGTCAAATTGTTTGACAATGACAGCAAGGTGACGTTATTTATTTGACCTTTTATTCAGTAGATTTAGTTAAATAGCGTTTATGAGTAAGGCCGTTTATGCTTAAGTCGGGCACGCGAAGTAAGCGTTCTTGCGTTATCTAGGTAGATATGTATATCTGTGTTCTTAAACATCGTAAGGTGATAGCACGGTGGTAAGGTACTTCGGGAACTTTTTGGCGAGAACTTGCAGAGTGACATAGCGTTTCCATTTTTATTTTCATAAATTCGTGTACTTTGAGTTTTATTGCATATTATCGGTGGTATTTTATCCAATAAAGATCAATCCATGTGCACCAGTGAAGTGAAATGAAATGAATCATGTGTATCGTGCCTTTTCAAGTTGCCTCAAGAAGTCCGTGAAAAGTTTTAGTACATCCACCATTGTACTAAAACATGACTTTTATGGACGGTGACTGACTGAGGACTATGTGAAAGTGATTTATTGTGACTAGAACTTATAATATAATTAGAAAATGGCAAAATATACAAGCCGTGTGACGCCAACATATTAAAAAAAAGGTACTTCGGAGTACACGTCGGTCGGTAACGAGGGAATGATGACTCGTTTTTTGCAAGCGTACGTAACCGCTTAACTTGATTGCCAACTTATCCTAACTAAACCATACTAATATTATAAATGCGAAAGTTACTCTTGTTTGTTAACGCTTTCACCCCCCAAATACTCAACCGATCACGATCAAATTTGGCATGCATATAGCCTATGGTATGGAGAAGGTCATAGGGGAACGCAGATGAAACCGCGGTAGAAAACTAGTAAAAATATAAAAGTTACCATACCAATCTCCGTGCCAACATTAGCATGTAGAACAGAAAGAAGCGCAGCATGTTCGGAAACCATTCTATCAGGAGTGGCAGATCTTCCAACAGTAGCCTCCAGCCACAGCCGGGTAAGGGAAGTGTTCACAGAGTTACGGCTGTGCTGAGAGTAAACGGTTTCTAGAGATGTACTCGCCCAGTGGAGGTTCGTACCTGATAATTTATTTAGGACACCTGGAAGCAATGATCTGTATTATAATAATCATCATCATCATCAGCCTATAATGTCCCACTGCTGAGCGCAGGCCTCCTTTCACAAATAAGGGTGAAAGGGAATGGGCAATACTCCACCACGCGTGCCCACTGCGGATCGGTGGAGGTAGGCTAGTGGTCAACCTACTGTTGGAATTTTACAAGCCGCCTAGGAGGCATCCAACTAGCTTAACGACTATCACAATTAAGTGATAACCGGGACCAACGGCTTAACGTGCCTTCCGAAGCACGGAAACGCTCGATTTGAAATACCACTAGGCGGTCACCCATCCAGGTACCGACCACGACAGGCGTAACTTAACTCTGCCGATCGATTAAGAACGGCTAATCATGCTACACCACGAGCGCTTTATTGTAATAGTAATAAATAAATAATAACTATCCTGGGACTTTCCTCGCACACGGTCATCTGATCCCAAACTAAGCAGAGCTTGTACTATGGAAACCAGATAACTGATATAATACATATACTACTACTTTTTGTTTGTAAATACATACTTAATATACATAATTACACCCAGACTCAGGACATACAGACATGTTCATGCACGGAAATGCACGTCCTGGGTGAGAATCGAACCCACGATCTGCGGCGCGATACGTGGAATCTTAACCAACTGCGCCAACTTGCCGTCATTTATTAAAATTATCTACATAGGAACTTACTGACAGTTTCTGAAAGCAAAATCGAAGTTAATCTAATCTAGTTTTAAGGTGATTGAGCAGTGACGAAGGTTCGAATCCTACAATGAGCTTGAGCTTTCGGTGAAGGAAAACATCGTGAGGAACTTTGTAGTACCCACCTGGCTGGCTACCACCCTCAAGTTGAGAATACCTATCCTACCTACCTACACCTATCGGTGAAATTCCGACAGCTGCACTTGAGAGCCAGTACCCCTAGACAAAGTACTTTTCGTTGCGTTTGAGCGAATAAAAACGCAACAAAATTTATGAGATTGACATAAGGAAACGCTACATCCTAGCGTAACCAAATGTCAATCTCATACATTTTGTAGCATTTCTATTCGCGCAAACGCAACGCAAAGTACTTTGTCTAGGGGTACAGGGCTATCTAGACATTGGTGCTGACTCTGTTGTTTACAACTAAACTAATTTAATCTCACTATATGTATATCTCTTTCTAACAAAGAACATAAGAAAAGGATGTAAGAAAAGTCCTGTCAAATTAGTCCAATGCTTGTTTTCAATACAAATTTAGTCGCTATCTATCGCGGTTACGTCTAAATACCCGCAAATGAAAACTACAAAGACTAATTTGACAGCTTTAAATATGTCTTATCCTTTTTCAATAATGTTTGTAAGAAAGAGATGTGATGTCACTAAAATTAGTTTAGTGCGATTTACAACAGAATCGGCACCATTGTGTGTTTACCACCTTTGGCCACATCGTCACTTGCGTGCGACGTGACGCCGCGCGCTCATTCACAGACACTACACAAGCGGAACGTGTAAATGTGTTGAACGAGCCAGATTTAGTTAACCGACCTGTAACTAGGTTACTTACTTTTAATTTGCCGTTCCAATTGTGCCAATTGTTTATCGGTACCGGAATCCTTATTTCTTAAATGTGGGGGGATATAAACGCCTTTTTCTTCCTGAAACACATAAAAATGGCGAGTTTACATTTAGTCAGAACCAAAAAAGTAGATTAAACAACTGTTTAAATACAAGAAGAAAAGTAATTGTTTATTTCCCCGTCGTGGACAGTTCAATTCAAATTCATTTATTCTAATAGACCTTCGCATGCACTTATGAAAATTCTGACTCTAATACCGGTTGAGAAGGTTGCATTTGCTGAGAAGAGCCGGCAATAAACTCAGCAATTACTCTTTTCAAAACAAGCATAGATTCATTACATAATATTTACATTCCTTTTTTTTTTATGTCAATAGGTTGACAAGCAGGCAGACGGGCCTCCTGATGGTAAGTGGTCACCGCCGCCTATGAACATTTGCAATACCAGGGGGATTGCCGATGTTTTTCCGACCTTGTAGAGCTCTATTTACGCCTTTTTTGAAGAACCCCATATCGTAGCGCTGAGGGAAAAACGTAACGGGGAGTTTATTCCACATCCTAATGGTCCGCAGTAAGAACGTCCGACTAAAACGTTGTGTGGATGATCGAGGCGGCCTGAGGATGTTAGGATGAACTCCACATCGCCGGCGAGCAGTGTGATGGTAGAAAGGTGATGATGGCACCAGGTCAAAAAGTTTTTGCGAACACTCCCCATTATACATTCTAATCGCACTGACAATTGCGTGCCCCGGCACAGAATATTCAATAGTACTACGTATAGAAAACCCACTTCACCGTATGACGCGGCACGTGTTACGGTAGGGTTGTCTAATGACGTATTATGAATCTTCAATATTTCTTTATCGGTTATGTATGTACCTATTACTATTCTCCTTTCGTGAATAATGACATTTAAAATATCCTAGCTAACTAGTATTAGAGCAGAAAGTTATTTTTAAATGTCTGCATATTTTAATCTAAGTTGTTAGGCCTATACTGATACTTTGTATGCTGAATGTGTATTCTGTCTACGAAACTGAATACAACTATTTTCGGGAAGGGTTTTAGTAACATACATGTATATAAAATCTGGAATGACTGACAAGAAACGGCACGACTACCTAGTCCAGGGCCGTCAGCCGAAATTCACAACGTTTGTTATTAATAATCTTCAAGTTTGTTATATAAAAAATAATAAAGTTAAAGAATTATTTAAAAAAGGATATACCAAGTAAGTAATAACAATTAGAATTGTTAAATTTTTCTGAATATTATTCTACTGATTTTTGAAATATTGGTTTGTTAAATCTTAGTTATTCTAAAAAGGTAGAAGTAAAAACGACACTAATGTATATTCATTAGTGTATAATAATACTAGTATTATAAAGATGTAACATTGGTTTGTTTGTATATTTGAAGAGGGAACACTCTCTATTCTGAACTACTAACAGTTTCTAAAAAAAAAAACATCAAAATCGGTTCATAAACGACGAAGTTATCCGCGAGCACACATAAAAAAAAATATTTACGGTCGAATTGAGAAACCTCCTCCTTTTTTTGAAGTCGGTTAAAAATCATTCACATGAGTTATTGAGGTCTAAGTGGCCCGTTTAGACAAGTTTAGGGTGTCTCTTCAGGTCGCACTTTCTTTGTCCCTTTTTGACACACTGGTATGCTATCAAAACGAGCCAATTAGATCTTGCCGACCTTAATAAAGTCAGAAAGGACATTAGGACAATACAATGAAACAACAACAAAAAATCTAGTACTATGAAAACCAACACAAAATAGTGTTAAAATAAGAACAATAAACACTTTATATAAGTACGTAGGTATTTATACACGCGTCTTTCGGTGCGGGCGCGTTGTAACCGACTAGCGTTATTCCGGTAGACTGTTGGCGCGAAATCGTACCTAAACATGGGAGTGAGACAGGCCTGGCCCGGCGCGGCGGCAAAACTACGAAGTAGACTGAATCTATATTTAATAAGTAACTAGCACACTTAAGCAGACCAGCCCCCACAAGCAGCACCTGTTCAAAAGTATTCAATTAAAAAGACATGAATTACCTTTATAACATTACCCCCCTTATCTCTTTTCCTTCCATAAATATCTTCCCATACATCAGGTTTTTCTTCATTCTTACTTTTTTCAACATCTTCACCAATTTCATCATCTAAGTCATCACCAGAGAACCCTTCCAAGTCATCATCGTCACCTGAGAGATGTGATACTTCATCATCACTGAATACTTTGCTCAAATCATCAGCCGAAATAATTCTTTCTTTTTTATTTGTTTTAGGTTCAGATGATTTAGTTTCTTTTTTCGTTTGCTCTTTTGGTTTTTCTGTGTCTTTAGTTTTAAGTTTACTGTTTGGAGCTTTTTGAGATTTTGTTGGTGTTTCTGTAAAATACAAAAAGATATTGATTGAAAAATTGAAATAATTTTTACTTTTAGTCTTTTGATGTGATTACTAGAACTATTATATATTACCTTCTGGTTCATCATCAGACAAATCGCTTTCTTCACCAAAATCACTTCCTTCATCTTCATCTTCCTCACTCATTTCATCATCCAATTCTTCACTCCCTACATCTTCATCATCAGACCCAATATCATCATCTTCACTAGCACCATCTTCTGTATTATCTTTCCTTTTATCTTTTATTTTTTTATCTGCTTTTTCTTTTCCTGTAATTACAGCCAGGTCTTCCTCAAAGTCTGAATCACCTTCAACTTCAGCAAGATGTTTTTCTGCGGCTACAATTTGCTCTGTTGTTTGTCTGTCACATATTTCTAATAAGTCTGAATTGTTGGTTAAGAAATTATCCATAGATAGTCAACACTCAACATATTATCAGATTGTAATTCAAGCATTTATTTACTGTTTAAATGTTAGGACTAAAAACTATTGATGCCATGTAAGATATGTATCTTATGAATGTATGGAAGCAATTCTATCTGCTGTAAGGCTTCTCTCTCACATCAACCCTAACCAATATTGTATTTACAATACATGATTAAATGCAAAAAAAAAAACGTAAATAAGATCTACATTTGGGATGACACACACAATTGTCAATGCATTGTTCCAATTTCCATACTTATTATATTTAAATTAAAAAGGATACAATCCAGCCCATCATCAGCAAAGTTCTTAGTTTTATTCTTAGACTTATTCAATCCCAATTGTTTCTCTAACTTCTTGATGACTTTGTCCTCATCCTCATTGGCTCGGAAGAGCATCTTCCGTCTCTGTTCTTCCATTTGTGATTTGAGGCGATTAGCTTCGTTCTTCTCTTTCATTCGCTCTTTATTAAGGATGTCTTGAGCCAATTGTGGGGGTTTTTGTTTTTTCTTCTGAAATGAGATAAAAATTTCAATCAAGTTCATTACTTAGTATAATTTATAGAATCTAATTTATTACATAGTGGTCCTCTGTGCAGGGTCTAGATGTGGATAGAGGAAATGGCCGCCCACATCTTCATGGAATGCGAGGTGGCTGAGTAACAGCAGCAGCAGTCTGTGGAAAGCCCAGGAAGGTCATTTTTGGGCGGAGCTTGGCTGTCTAGAGATAAAGCCAGCGTTTTCTTCACTTAAACAGCCTATTTGTGGAAAAGAAGAGCCCTCAACAAATAATACATAGTGGATTGTTTCATTACAATCTCATTAGATAATGGACTGGGATTTGCTACTTTTATGGTAAATACAAAAGTGAGTTTAGATTTTACCTCTTGTAACCTCAATGGCACAACCAATCGTAATGCAATTTGGGACATGGGTTGGGTATATTATAACTTGGAATAGCATATAGGATACTTTTTGTCTTCTTCATAATTACCCTCGGGAAGTCAATCAATAATAATAATCGATCTGTCATAACAGACAGAACTATTGTAGCCAATAAGCCTGATATCGTGCTGACAGATCCATCAAAGCACCGGACAGTGCTCGTTGACATCACCATCCACCATGATGAGAACCTCGTGAAGGCCAAGAAGGACAAGCTCAGCGAGTACCTTGACTTGGTTCATGAGGTGACTGCCATGTGGGATATTGATTCCACGATCATTGTTCCTATAGTTTTTTTGGCGAACAATCTCATAGCAAAGAGTCTCGACCATCATCTTGAGAGGATGGCTGGCTCAAGGGTCAGATGCAGAAGGCGGTACTTATGGACATGGCACGCATCGTCAGGAGGTTCCTCTCTGTGGCCCTTACCACAGGTAAATTGGGACCTACCCCACTGCCGGCCGGACACTAGGATTATTTTTCATAACATTATTAGATTTATAGAAATGTAGTAAAAAAAAACGTATTTGTTTATAGGATTATAATATTTTTGATTTTGAATTCATAAGTTATAAAAAAATTGTTTTAAGATCTACAATAAATAAAGACATAATAATTAATACCTTTACTCCAAGGTTAGGGTCAGAAGTCTCCGCAGGCCGCTTCACAAATCTACCGGGAATGTATTTAGACTTTTCTTGAACATTGTTTTCAACTATTTTCTTTTTCATATAATGCTCTTGTCGATGCACTTTTTTCTCTTTTCTCTTCTGTTTACGAATAGCTTTTCGTGAGCTATCTACATTGGGGCGCCTAGCAGGTTTGGGTTTTTTCATATTTACTCTGTAAATTTATTATTTTGCTTGCGAATGCGAAGAAAATGTGAAAAAAACACTACCTGATGTGTATTGAGGTTATAAAACTGACAGTGACAGACAGCTGATGAGCTGACAGACAATAGGGTTTCCAACAAAATCCTTATTCTATGATTCCAACCATGCTAAAATCGTTTTGAACGATATCGCATGCCTTATATATGGGAATGGAATAATACCTCATTTATTTAAATCTATCGTGCCATTGGGAAGCTTCGAATACCTCATACAAAGATTACCTAAGTGTGAATAATAATCTTTTCTTGGCAGAAAAATAAATAAAATAAAAGCCGCTTTAGGATAAAGTTACTACAATGGCAACTCTGAAAATGGATTTCTGTGGAATAGACAAAAAATTTAATGTCAAGTTAAAAAAAAAAGAAATTTGTCTGTGATTAAAATTTCACAAAAGCATGACGGCAGATGAATTATTGTGAAGAAAATATTACGTTCAAAATCGTACATAACCCGAAGAGCACAGGCATTTTAGCAACTGCCCCGTTATTTATTTGTGACTTCAAATCCATTTCACGTACGGCATGATGGTGGAAGGCTCGGCATTTACTCGAACCGATGTGTTTCAAATGGCAATACGTGTTGCGTTTGTCTCGGCTGTGACTTATTTCTCGATAAAATGGCTCGTGAATCAAATAGATCCGACATCCAAGAGCAGGAAGAAGGCTGAGGAACGAGCGCGGGAACAGTTACGCAAGTAAGTCGATTATTGATCGTGGTTAAACCATACGTCACTGCCATGGTTTAGAATTTCAAGTCCAAATGTATTTCGAGCGTGATACATGATCTATACTACAACAATTCCTCCAGTATGATAATATTTTGCTTTTCATCATGCATAAGCATAATGGTATTGCTAGGGTCTTGCGTCAGATGTTCCCTCCATAATTTTTATTCAGGTTACCTCTGTAGTAAGGCTTGAAAATCAACAACTAGGAGTACCTACTATATTAAAATTAGTATTTATTGCAATAAGCTTTGCATGATAAACAAATTCTTGTTTGAATGTTCAAAATTATGCTTGAAAATCTAGTAAGATTCCTATTTGCAGCTGACTGTAAATCCTACTTTTGTCTGACCATACAAATAAACACTGATAGTCAGAAAAAGGAAGTAACTGATCAAATAAAGCTCATATTTTTTTATATGCCTGTTCTTGTTTTTTAATATACTAATGTAGTGTCAGTCTTCTAGTTATATGTAACTCTATGTGTGGCTGTTCCTCTAGAGTAAAACATTTAGACGCTATTGTTAGATCGCTTAGTATAGTTCTATTGAATGGTGACATGTAATAACAATAGTTTTCAGTGTCATTATGGTAATAGAGCATGAGTTTGGAATAATAGTTGAGATGTTAACTACTAAAATAGCATGTAGAGTTAAAATGTTTAAAAATCAACAGTTAATAAGTTTTTGTTAAAAAAAACATTTTTAATGCAAGTTTCTTTTGGTGACTGTACTTTTTGTTAACTGTACTTGCATTGTCTTCCAATATAATGTACACTAAATATCAAGTCAATCTGACCACTGGAAGTGGGTGAAATTCGACTTGCAAGATTCCACCCGAACGAACAAACTTACATAAATACATTGCAAGTTAAATAAAAGCTTGTAAAATAAAACATTTCACAAGGAAAAAGAAATTATGATAATTAAATAATTCACATTCTCACAAAGTAGGTCAAAGTCACAAGCTGAATTTACCACCAGTTTGGAACTCAGCCCTCAATTTAACTGACAAGAAACTCAGCAAGGTTAAATTTTTTTTGATTCTCAGAATGTTTTTCATATTCAAATTCATTTATTTGCCATAAAGTGTAGTAGTTCCTTTACTAATAACTAAATTATTTTGATGGATTGACGGACATGATACTGATTCTCGATCTTACATAACATCTTCCTTCTAGGCTTTGTGTGCTTACCACCTTCGGCCGCATCATCACTTATCATGGTGAGATTGCAGTCAAACACAGGCCTATAAACAGTAAAAATTCTATTGATATAAACATAGAATAAGTAGCTTGTTTTAGATAGGTTCATTCAACAAACATTAAGCTTGACCACCATAAGGCGCAAGCCATATAGGAGCTAACGCGGGCGCGGATATGGCACGGGCATCTTTCCATACCAAAACTCAGGGAAATATGGTCGCAATTTGAACACATGGGTTTTCGTACCATTTGATATATTCTAATTGGCTAACCTAAGGCTATGTTTTGTGTAACCTGCAACTAACAACAACAGTATGCAGACAATGTGCTTGTCATTAAAGAAGTCAAAACGAATAGTTTTACAAATAAAGGGATTTTGTTACAACATGACACGATTACTGGCGATTGCAAGCAAAAAAGTTTCAAACCTGATCATGCATTTAGTTTGTTGGTTGTACATTAAATAATAGATAATAGCAATAGTTTTCATTAGAGTCATAGTAGTTAAGAAGTTATGCTGAATATAAATGAGTACAAACAGCCACTGTATAGAGCATGCATGTGTTAAGGGTGTCTTGCAGAGCTGGCCTCGGCGGGAAGCACTCCGTAGCACTGGACAAGCTATCCGACCATGAGATGATCATCGCCTCACAGCTGGTTGTCCCTGATGAGATTAATGTGAGTTGATTTTAATTAATGATTATACCTTGTCTAGTATATTATTTTTGGTGTTTACTGAGACGCGACTCAGCAAGCTTAGATAACAATAGAATATAGAACTTTATTTACTAAACAAAAAGGTACACATTTCAGTGAGAATTCGTGACAAGTGACTCGCGCCACTGCGAGGTGTATCCGAATTCTTCCCCTCAAATGTGTACCTTTGTTTACTAAATAAACTTCTATATTCTATTGTTATTTTAAAATGTGAAATTCGCACCACGTCTCAGTGTGAGCTGACGTGACGAATGCCAAAGAAAATTTCGCTCTTAAATTTTTAATAAGATTCAATTGTTTGAGATAGATCAATGATTAAATTAATCAAAGTTTAGTTGAACTTTATTTCATAGCGATAAGGCTTTTTTAAAATTCTAATAAACAGCAAGGCTGGCTTACTTAGCTGTGTTCCAGAGACCAGTAGGTTTCCTATGATAAAGTGATGTGTATTGTGTATTCAGGAGTTATTAAGAATGATGTGTCTAAAATCCAATTTCATGACATGAACAAGTAAGAAAATTCCAGAAAATCCAGCACAGTAGAAATATAAGGATGCATATGATATGAGTAGAATTGTACAGTATGAATCACGAGTCGTGAGCACGAATTCACACCAGCCGGGCGTATTGCGTATCTTTGGTGGTAATCGTAACGAACACCATTAATTATTTCATCCAATGACGCGCACGCGGTACGACGCGAGGATGACCATTCGTGGGCTCTGATTGGATGAAATTCATTAATGGTGTTCGTTACGATTACCACCAAAGTTACACGGTAGAACCCCTGCGCAGTAGTTAATTTTTCGGTCTATTTGGCGGAATGAAGAAGAAGGGGAAGCGCTGAGCTGCACACGATTGGTTCTTCAGTCGATGCTCGTCGTCTATTGGATTCTTGCGTGTCATTTGGCTACTGTGATTTGGCCAAAAGTGTAAATGCGCGAGCTTGCCCTCACTACTGCCTATCTTTGCTCACGACTCGTGCCTCATACTGTAAATTAATGTAGAATGTAATTTGCTTGACTTCCATTACAAAATTCATAGTATTGGTTAATAATCTGGTTGAGATGCTAAACCATAGTAATGTAATATTAATGTAGGTAAATTAACAAATAATGATTTCATTTCATTCTAATGTTGCCTGTAACTTTAATAATGTTATTTATTTATGTTGAACAACCAAAATAAAATATTTTAATTATATTTTATTATAATAACTGCCGTACTAAGAGACGTCAAATAAGATGAATGAATAATGATCTTTATATCTGTCCCTTTCTATTGCTTTTCAATAAACAAAGATGGATATATTTACTTAAATGAGTCATTACATTATAATTGACATCTGTGAGTACGGCAGTTTAATGCAATCAAGAATTGATGCTTTAAGTTACCTGCTGAAAAAAAGTAATTTTTTTTTCGGAAAAATTATGAAATTCCTTATCACCATTTACAGGTGAACTGGAAAGACATAGCTGGTCTCGATCATCTGATTCAGGAACTTCGCGAGACTGTCATACTACCCATTCAGAAGCGAGACCTGTTTGTTGACAGCAGGCTCACACAGCCACCTAAGGGTGTACTACTTCATGGACCACCAGGTAAATAATAATCTTAATACTGTAGCAGTTGAGTTTATTAATAATAATATAATAATAATAATAATTTATTTATTGCCATTGCCACACATTAAAAGCATACATATTATGATAGAAGACTAAAATTACAAGTCTGAGTCTTCTGGCTCCCAAGCTAGAATAATCTGTATTATGGGAGTCAGTGAACTTCTATACAACAGTGAACGACCAGCGCCAAAAATGCTTTATTATATAATACAATAGGAAACGTGTGGATGTTTGCAAGGGTAGAGTTTGGGTGTATGTGTATGTGTAAGTGTGTGTGGGGGGGTGTGTGGGTGTGTGTGAATGTCAGAGTCTTCATCATCTGAGTAAATCCTCAGTCATCTCATAGTCCAAGCTTGAAAGCCAATCTTTCAGTTTGTTTTTCACCTCAAATTTGACGTGAGACACGATATGTAGAAGTGAGTCAGCTTTGTTATATAAATGTGAGCTTAGATACCTATAGTGTCTAGTAGCAAAAGCTGTACGATGGTACTCGCGCGGACATGGTGCGATTCTCCTCCAGCGCGAACAATTGCCTATAGGCACAGGGACAGCTGAATTGTGACGATGTAGAACTGTGAGGAGCACAAACTTTCTTTATTGTCTTGCGACATAACACTGCCTCTCTTTCCTCCCATGATTAATATTTTTTCCTCATGATGTTTTTGATCTTGACTCCAGGTTGTGGTAAGACCCTGATAGCGAAAGCGACGGCCAAGGAAGCGAACATGAGCTTTATCAACCTGGATGTTTCGTTATTGACTGACAAATGGTACGGGGAGACGCAGAAACTTGCAGCCGCTGTCTTCAGCCTTGCTGTTAAGCTGCAGCCTTGCATTGTGTTCATTGGTAAGTTTCGTTTATGTTTTTCAAGCCTTCATCATTCAATAGATAGATAGATAACGCTTTATTATTACACCACATGAAAAAAATAAAAATACAAGAACTTAAAAAAGAAAGTGTTACAATGGGCGGCCTTATTACTAAAAATGATCTCTACCAGGCAACCTTTGGATGGAGAGGAGTTAAAATAAACGGTAAAAACGGGGGTGTTCAATACAAAAAAAAATATGTATAATAAATACCACTGTATATAATTCCAATTTCAATATATAATTCCAAAGAATTGCTATCATAGGTTTCGAAAATATGCCATCTCGAAATCTTCAACCATATTATTGAGTGCAAAACAGGTTTATAATCGTATATAATTTGGTGTGTTACAGACGAGATAGAATCGTTTCTGCGCACGCGCACGGCGCACGACCACGAGGCGACGGCCATGATGAAGACGCAGTTCATGTCGCTCTGGGACGGACTCATCACCGACAACACCTGCACTGTCATCATCATGGGTACACACTCTACACTACACTACACTACACTCTAAGCGACACTCTACACCAGTGTTTTTTAATCTTATTGATTTCGCGACCCCCTTACAGGTTGAAAAATTCTGACGACCCCCTTATCAGACAGACAAAGAATGTATAAATTAAAAGACTATGATAATGATTTTCTTTATTTTGATACCTTTACTTATGAGTCTGCAAGAAGGCGCGAGAGGTTTGCAACTAAGTAAGAGGTAAGTTGGACGTCCGCTTGCGCGAAGTCTACCTTGCCTTGTTCCTTCTGCCGGCGACCCCGACACTAAGGTTTCGTGACCCCCCTAGGGGTCGCGACTCACAGATTGAAAAACACTGCTCTACACTACATTAAATACTACACTCTACACTACCACTCTACACTACACTACAGTTTTCACTACACTCTATACTACACTCTACACTACACTACACTCTATACTACACTCTACACTACCACTCTACACTACACTACAGTTTTCACTACACCCTATACTACACTCTACACTACACTACACTATACTACACTCTACACTACCACTCTACACTACACTACAGTTTTCACTACACTCTATACTACACTCTACACTACACTACACTACACTCTACACTACCACTCTACACTACACTACAGTTTTCACTACACTCTATACTACACTCTACACTACACTACACTATACTACACTCTACACTACCACTCTACACTACACTACAGTTTTCACTACACTCTATACTACACTCTATACTACACTCTACACTACACTACACTATACTACACTCTACGCTACCACTCTACACTACACTACCGTTTTCACTACACTCTACACTACCACTCTACACTACATTACAGTTTTTACTACACTCTATACTACACTCTACACTACACTACACTCTATACTACACTAAACTACATTTATTTGATTTATGATATTAAAGAAAATATTGGTGTTCCCCGTCCAGGAGCGACAAACCGTCCCCAGGACTTGGACAAGGCGATCCAGCGGCGCATGCCGGCCACCTTCCATGTACCGATGCCAAACGCCGCGCAGAGGGAGAGGATATTGCACCTCATACTCACGCCGGAACCTGTCGCCACTGATGTACGTATATTATACCTTAACACATAACCCGGAGATAATACTGGCAATACTACTGAGGCCTATACAGGGTGACTGGTAATTAGTAAACGATACCTAGACACATGATTGTACTCATGATAACAAACAACTTTCCCAAAGAATACATTTTTTTTAAAAAATTAATTAGCACTTGATCCCATAATATTTAGTACCTAACAAGAATAAGAATACACCATCAGCTTTTATTTAAATTAGTTACTTATCCCTATTTGTTTACCAGTCCTATATACAACGTGCCTCAAAATTCAACGAAAAGCGGGCACCAGAGGGTGGACCTGCTTATGACAATTCCAGAAAAAAGAAAAAAAATAGCATTTTTTTTTATCCTTTGTCTGTTCGACGATCCGCGCGGGCGAGGAAAACAATATAAATCAATTGTTATTTTTTAACCGCAAGTCCGTATTATAAAACGTAAAAGATTAAAACAATTATATTTGAAACCTATGACCACAGATATAAAAAAAAAGTCGGATATATTTTCGCTAACAAAAAACTGTGTCACTCAAGTCGGCCACCACGCTGTACGTACAAGCCGGCACGCACACATTCACACATTAGTTGAGCGCGAGTGATCGACTCTGTGTAAACGGCGACAGAGTCTAATTTCCCGCGGAATAGCCAACTAAGGTGTGCGTGAGAGGTGGCCGACTCCATAGACACAGTTTTTTGTTAGCGAGAATATGTCCTCCGTAGTCTGTGCCTATGACATAGGATTTATTTCTACACAATCTAATCTTGAGAATCGACTCAAGTTTTGTTTCGTGTCCTACATATAGTAATACAATCCAAAGATACATTGGTTGTCGTCACATAATATAACATACCATTTTCCGTAGCATCACCATGACTTCACTCACATTTTAAACACTGGGTTTTAAAAAAACACTCAGTCAGTTCCAATATTGTTAAATCACTGTATTTCTTCACACAACAACACAAAAAAAAACAAAACTTCTAACAAAAAAAATTTGAAATTTGTTTTTTTCTTGTGAGCCTGTATTTGACCACAATTTCATCATGGTAAGTGATGATGTAACCGAAGGTGGTAGGCTCATAAAGCCTAGAATTTACATCCCTGAAGATATGAACTACCATGACCAACATTTTTCAAAAAGTCATTTATTCAGTTTAGGCCCTAGTAAGGCACTTATGAACGTTACATTGGTACATACAGTTGAATTCACCACCGGTTCGGAATACACTTAAACTGAGAAGACTCCGGCAAGAAACTCAGCAAGGTTTGTTTTTTTAGGTTTCTTCATGTTCGGCAACGCGTGGGTAACCGCTTACCATCAGGCGGGCCGTATGCTTGTTTACCACCATAGTGATATAATAAAATAAATATACTATATATAATTGTATGCGATTACGTGTATAGATTGACTACGCGCGACTGGCGAGTGCCACAGAAGGATTTTCAGGCTCTGACCTGCACGAGCTGTGCCGGCAGGCCGCCGTCTACCGCGTCAGGGACCTCGCACGAGACGAAATGGCCAGGGACCAAGCACAGGTACTATAATAATAATAATAATCATTTATTTCACTAACTTGAAACTTAATCTAAAAATACAATGGCTGGAGCACTCCTTTTAAGTAAAACAATACCTGTGTTAGGAGGCCCCGCTCTTCCATGAAGCAGGTAAGTACAGATTAAGTAAAAATATAAAGAAATAAAAAAAAGAAAATAAGCAATTTACAGGATCTTATTACAATAAATTAATTGACTGCTGTTTGGAGATGTATGTGTGTGTGTGTGTGTGTGTGTGAAGTGGGGAGTGTGCATGTGTTTGTGGGGGGTGTGTGTGTGTGTTTGTGTGTGTATATGAATGTTGATGTTAACATGTATTTGTGTATAAATATATACTATATACTACTAACTACCAACCAAGCATCATGGTAAGCGGTCACCGCCTAAAAGGTGCACACAAATTAGTTGGCGTAACTTTATCAAAATATGTGTTTACGATTGCAGAATGTGTTATCAATGTTTTTAGTAAATATTGACAGGTAAATAAAAAAATATGAGTAGTTCACACCCGTACAGTATTACCCAACTGATATGGCGCGTCGTGAATTTTCGTTCGCACAGAAAAGAAAGTATGGCCCCGAAGATTGAGCAGAGAATGCTTAAAACTTACAATCAACCTTAGATCACTGCTATAAGGTTCATAATACAGTGCAGCTGTTAGTTCCGTCTCACTCGCGCGTGAGGCCCCTCCGCACGGCGCGCGCTAACATGGCGGCAGCTGCCGACCAATAGCGTTTCCCGCGCTTTGTAAATGTATCTTCTGCGCAGGTACATCGGTAAGCCATATTAATTGGGTACTACTGTACCACGTATTTATCTCACTTGGGAGTTGGGAGCGATCCGCTCGCATTAGCCGTGTTGTATACTTGTGTACAGTATAATCCTAACTATATAACGGGCCAGTTGGCGCAAGTGGTTAAGGTTCACCTTACACGCCGCAGGTCGTGGGTTCGATTCCCACACAGGACATGCGTTTGTGTGCATGAACATGTCTGTATGTCCTGAGTCTGGGTGTAATTATGTATATTAAGTATGTATTTACAAACAAAAAGTAGTATATGTATTATATCAGTTATCTGGTTTCCATAGTACAAGCTCTGCTTAGTTTGGGATCAGATGACCGTGTGTGAGGAATGTCCCAGGATATTTATTTTTATTTTTTTAGTTTAACTAATATTATAAATGCGAAAGTGAGTTTTTTTGTTACGCTTTCACGCTTCAACTACTCAACCGATTACAATGAAATTTGGCATTCAGATAGCCTATGATATGGAGAAGAAGATTGTCTTTTTATCGGAGGGGACTAGTTAAATTATAAATTAGCAAATAGGAATAGTTCATTTTTTTACTTACGGGGCATGTGATTTCTGAAGCCATAGACATAAAGCAAGTCCCTCCATACGTATGAAAAACAAGCGTGTAACTTTTTTGTACCTACCATAATGTCACAAGATTGATTTAGTTAGGTTGGCATTTAATTTTTAATGTGAACCTGAAGCTTTCCTATTTGTCAGCTAAACACATCCCTCGCTACACATCTCTGGTGGACATGCAGCCTTATGCGAGTTCCCTGTCCGCGCGAAACAGTTTCAAAAGAATAACATTGTTCTCCCTTGCACAGATTTTGACACGCGAAGTACATACACTCGCGTCATCTATTTAGATTTATATTTGTGTCTCTGTGACATTTCAATAAATATTTTCTATTACAGAATGAAACCACAAAATCTGGATCAGATTCCGAAGACGAATATGTGGATGCAGTCCGGCCGATTACGATGGAAGACCTTCGGACGTCTCTCGCTAAGCTTAAAGAGTCTAAAATACAGTGCGGGTCACTACCGCCAAACATGCGGATAGAACTTGACTAGACTACCACTAACACTAGACTACGACTAGCACTAGACTACAAGTAACACTAGACTACCACTGGACTACACTTAACACCAAGTATCTTCCTGATATTTATAATCTACAAGGATATTATCTTCGCAAATGACTAATACTTAAAAAAGTATAAGAGAATATTTGTGTTCAGAGGATTTTTTTTTCAGTGAAATTGTCTATCGGAAAGAACGCCATGAAATTTAAAAT
This sequence comes from Polyploca ridens, assembly GCA_951394255.1. Lineage (NCBI taxonomy): Eukaryota > Metazoa > Arthropoda > Insecta > Lepidoptera > Drepanidae > Polyploca > Polyploca ridens. The sequence continues at coordinate 2,414,815 of OX596258.1, forward strand.
GTAGTGGATATTTATTGCATTTAAATCCGAACATAAAATTATTTAATGTGAAAGCATCTTTATTGCTATCGTATAAAAGTGCAAAGTTGTATACATCTAATGCCTATTCTTTTAACAAAATATGTTCTTTAAATGATTGTTTTCCGATTTCTAGATGTAATATAGAAGCAATTAATTAGGTTTCAAGATTAGTACTTAGTATAGTAACGTACAGGCTAAATCTAGGGCTATACTGAGCTATTATGTACTTTGGGGTAATGTATTTCCCACCTAAGCTGTAGTTTTAGCAAAGTTCATCGCTTATGATCTTTGCTTTGGCTCATACTTGCTCATGTTTGTTTCATACATAGTTTATTTGAAAAATTATGTTAAACGATGACAGCCCTTGGCGTTGTTGGTTAAGATTCCACCTATCGCGCCGCAGGTCGTGGGTTCGATTCCCACACAGGTCATACTGGATATATAGAGTCTGGGTGTAATTATGTATATTAAGTATGTATTTACAAACAAAGTAGTATATGTATTATATCAAGTATCTGATTTCCATAGTACAAGCTCTGCTTAGTTTGGGATCAGATGACCGTGTGTGAGGAATGTCCCAGGATATTATTATTATTTATAAAATTACTTATTCCAAAGTACTACAGCTCAAAATTGAATATCAGTTACCAATAAATACTTTATTAAATATTATTGTTAATACTGACTATATAAATAAACGACAATCGACTCACAACCTTATTTGCTGGCAAATAAGGTTGTATTTGATACAGCGTTTTCAAGAACGTAATGAAAAATATTTGCTTCGTATTCAACATGACTTGAAAAATAACCAGTGCATGTCTATAGTAGTTTACTATGATAAAAAAAAAACAAAATAATAGATAATATTATTGAATACTACAATCGCTTCTGTATATTTAAAAAAATATCATTATTACAAGTTCTACGTAGTAGGTTGAGTCACAGGTCGTGGGTTCGATTCCCGTCCAGGACAGACATTTGTGTGCATCATGTCTCTTTGTCCCGCGTCTTGGTGTAATTATCTAATATAGATAATGTTGTCTGTTGTTAACAACTAAACTAATTTAGTCTCACTATATCTCTTTCTAACAAAGAACATAAGAAAAGGATGTAAGAAATTTAGTCCTGTCAAATTGCTTGTTTTCAACATAAAACTCGCCATTAAAATTGGTTTCATTTATATACCCGCAAATGAAAACAACAAAGACTAATTTGACAGCATTAAATATGTTCTATCCTTTTTCAATAATGTTTGTAAGAAAGAGATGTGATATAAATTACTTTAGTGCGATTTATATAGTATATCAGTTATCTGGTTTCCATAGTACGAGCTCTGCTTAGTTTGGGATCAGATGACCGTGTGCGAGGAAAGTCCCAGGATACTTCTATTTCAAATTAGGATAGTCAATTTGACTTTAAATTTATAAATAATTATGTGGAGTCACATTTAAATTAAATTAGATAGTGATGTTATGAATATTACTAATTAAATGAGGCTTGATATTACACTAATTTGACTATAAAAATACTAGATATAACTTTCATCCGCGGTTTCCCCCATGTTTAGACGATTAAACGTAAAAGTTCGTTCGTTCGCCGTAAAAACATACAGACAGATTCGTTTGTATAATATTATTATGGGCTATCCATGGCGTTGCACTTCGTTGCCTACAGCAAGACAAGCGACCCAGGAGCGGTAGTACAAAATATATATACCCCAAAAATGGACTTAATTCCATTAAATACTGTAAATATGTTGAGAAATACCTTATTCAATTTGTAATAAAATTACCGCAAAGTATGGTTACTAGGCACATGCACAGACTAGAGCTAGGCGGAAGCCGCCATCGCCCCACCCTTTACTCCCTCGTACTCCCGTTGAGTATTATGTCTACACTTTAGCTTATTACATGATTTTCAAAATTTTAATTTTTTTATTTTTATTATAAAAAAAAAAGTATTTTTATTATATATTTTTTAGCACCAGTATCATTTGTATTATCGACCCTGAGTCGCTCGTCGCTGACCAAAACAACGACCTGTATAATAATACAGTCCACTTGCGAGTTGAATGCCATTAAGGACCGTCATTCTACCTCAGAGACCTCAGGTGTTCCTGTGAGTATGTCAAGTCTTTGACTCTTACAGGGTGTGAGGGTAGTCACACTTATTCATAAGATATAATATGATGATATTGCTTCTGTGTCGTTTCGGTGTTAGCAGAGCTGTCGTGGTCACATTGAGACGATCTCCCGCCATCTCTCTCTGTTGGCACTGTCTGGTGCGCGGTTTCCCACTGCAGATTTTACTTGGTCAGACCAGCGCATAGGTGACCTGCCGCGCGATCTGGTTCCCTCCACTTGTCCCTGTATGACCAGCCGTTCAATGGAGTCGTTATCCCGCCTAGAAACATGTCCAAAGTACTGCAGTATGCGCGACTGTACTACGGCCGATAAACGCTGCCCAGCTCCTGGACACGTTGGTCCGAAACTCCGTCTACGATATCCCGAGCATCTTCCTCCAGAACCACATCTCCAAAAATCTATCTTGCTCTATCGTGATGTTGCTAGTCTGGCTCAATTCACAGTCCCGACCGAACCATCGAAAAGAGGGAGACAGCGTCATATGCTAGAAGCGTATGAGGCTATTACAGCATGGGGTTCTTAAAAAGGTGTGAAGGTTTGGCATCGCGTGATCTTTTTAAAGTATAGCGTTGTCTCCCTCTATTAGATTTTTCGACAATACCAGCACTGGGAGCATGAAAATTACATTTGAACTTAACGACGATCCATGCTCAGAAGGCTGGTTCGTCTGTCGATGCTTTAAGGTACGAAATTATACCTACAGACTCGAAAGAGGTTGGCAAAGGAATTCAGTGAGTGCTCTGTGTGAAAGCCTTAAGCATTCTGAATCTAGTACTATTTATTATTCTATAGTTGATGCTTTTTTGTCGCAGTCTTCTTCATGTACCGACTGCCTCATTCCGATCATTATCCCGACTACTCGGTCGATTTGGTTCATTTGAAATCGAGTCTGCATACGATTTCCGAATAACAATCAACTCTTGCGCATTATGTACTCACAAATACATGTTTATTGTAGATATTCGAAGAATATAATTGTAGAGAAATAAATAATTATTAGTATATTGAATTGTCTAACATGTGAGTGTTTTAAATTATATATTTATTAAATTTATATCGAAGGTTGCTAAGAATAGCATTTTGGGTGATTATTAAGTACTGGTTCAAAATCAAATTGGAACTTAGGTGGCGTTAATTGGGCAAAAATAAAATATAATAATATTTAATGTAAATCTTAAATAGTAGATAAATCTCTTCTCTGAATATATAGATTGATTAACTCCATTCATATGAGATCGATAGAATCGGTTCAAAATAATGTTTACGTGTACCTATATCTGAGAGAATTATTTATTAAATGTTAATTGTAACAAAATAATTGTGATATAAATTTTATCATAATATTTAGTTATTGGTTATTCTTGTTTTATAAATACTGCTATGACAACATTACACTTACAAGCAATTTGGAAACGTTGTTCGAAGGGAATAATACAGCTGTTAACAAATGATATTTATGTCACGTATGACATAGATTTTTTTTTTTTTTGTGGCCTATGTTACCTATTTTTGTCTCACCATGGTAAGTGATGATGTGGCCGAAGGTGGTACACAAAGCCTAGAAGTCACTTCCTCTCAATAAAAACCAATGCAATTAGATAATTACAGTAGTACCCAACTGATATGGCGCGTCGTGAATCTTCGTTCGCACATAAAAGAAAGTATGGCCCCGAAGATTAACGAAAGAATGCTTAAAACCTACAATCAACCTTAGATCACTACTATAAGGTTCATAATACAGTGCAGCTGTTAGTTCTGTCTCACTCGCAAGTCACGCCCCTCCGCACGGCGCGCGCTAACATGGCGGCAGCTGCCGACCAATAGCGTGTCCCGCGCTTTGAAAATGTATCTTCTGCGCAGGTACATCGGTAAGCCATATCAGTTGGGTACTACTATAGACTCCTTTGTTTTTCAAACCAATGAAAAGTCACAGTATATGTATGAGCAGTATTTATAAAATATGAAAGTACATGATGTATATTGCGTGCATTTTATTATTATCTTGTATAGTTTGGTACGTTTTTATATGTATAAACGTTATATATGGTTTGGTGGGCTGTTTGTTTTTGTAGTTATTATTGTACGAATTACTCATAAAACAAAATATACTGATAAATCGGTAAATATGTGACAATTTAAACAGAGTTTTAGTTTTTTTTAAATGCCATTTATTTGTAACTTACGCCATTTTAAATATACGGGGTGGATACGACAATATATGATACCACGTGAAGTCTCATAAATACGATCAACTTTTAATATGGGACCAACTTGCATCGTATTGTATCCACACCGTATATGATTTAGTTAGTGTTTTATGAGTATTGAGTTTGGGTATGTATGAGAGTGCTTGGTCTGCAGAATTTAGTTGAATACCTAATTAGATTAAATCAAAGGTTGCTCAGCCAATCCGTGATTATGTGATGTCGTAATGTGAGTTTTTGCAATAACTTTGTTAATTATTTATAACTTTACATTGTATATGTTTGTAAGGTATTTTAGCACAAATTATTTGGTGTTTACCAGTTTTTTTTAACATCAAGATTACACCAAATGTTTAACTTAATGCAGCAAATTGGTATTTTTTACATGTTAAACACATGATATTAAATTGAAAAACATTTGCAATTTCTTTCGTTGTGATATTGCACCCTTATTCGATGGATTAAATTATTTTAATTATAACCACCAAACCGACACGCATGTGCTTCTATAGAGTGCTTGTAATAAGCCACAGTAAATATAAAAGCTTAAGCAGTAACACAACGTCATACCTATATCATAATGAACAAATTACAAGCCTTCGATTTTATTTTCTGTCTTCTTAAAATCTATCACAATGATTGACAGCTTGAGTGAAACGGACTAGCTAATTTTCAGAACATTATAAATAATTAAATAGTGTATCGTGTATACACTATACAGTACCGTATTAAATGCAGGAAAGTTATGTTACTGCCTTAGCTTTGTTATGTACTGTGTCTTATATTTTTAACGGGGACTTGTTTTGATACGTTTTTGCGTTAAAGTGCTTCTTGTTTTCTCAATGGAAGCTTTTAGTTAGGTCGTTATTCGATGAACGCATGTTACTATGTAAATAAAAGAAATAAATTATCGAAAGTTATCGTTTTATTTCCCATTTAATATCCCTACCCTATATCTAAAGCTATGAATGTATTTATTTACTTATAACAATTTTAATTTTATATAATTAAAGCTTATTTTATTATTAGACATCTTTTATATAGTTTCTAAGCCTATCGATACGTGAAGGCGTATACATAGGACAAGCGCCCATACTTTAGTTTATTGTCAAAGAAACCAGAAACTACTAAGTATTACTTGCATAATTCAGTATGTTTTAACACTTTTCAATAATTTATACAATTAATCTTTTCTTATCGAAGTTTAAGATTCCTTGAGCCGCTGTCCATGTTATCTGAACTGTGGCATCTGTAAGAGAAATATTCAACATATAAATCCTTAAAAATAATATTTTAGATGATTTAATGGGGTTAAGACTCATAAAAGCTTTTCGACTTCAGAAATTTACAAGTATTATAGTTATTTTTAATTCAAAACTTGAATGTACTCAGGATACGTAGGTACCCAGTCGGTACCCGAAAATATCAACTGCAGTTACGACACAGGGGTGCCAGATAAACGTCATATCCACGGGGCTCCCAGCGTACCCAACCTGCCAATTCCAAGACCCTAAGTAGTCAGTAGGTTTTCCTATAGGTTGTATAAAATGTGTTATATTTTTTTTACGTTGAACAAGGATAATCATTAGATCTGGCGATTTGGCTGCAGTATTCTGTAAGATGTTTCTCTAAGTACCGTATTACCTTTTTCCATCTGTATGGTTTGGTTTTCTTCTTGTTATTCTTTCTTCTCTTCTTCATTTGGTTCTTGTACCGTGATGGCTTTCGGATCAATTGATGGGGCCGCATCATACCCTTCCATAGAAGATGTAGGAGACCTGATGAATATATTGTTTTAAATTAAGTAGATGATTTTTATATTTGACGAAATGTAAATACCTATACAGTCAGCAATGTAGGCACCTAAACAGACAAAAAATGCGGAGCTGCTACCGCGTATCTTGGGTGGTAATGAGAGTAGTGTAATTTTGACGTTTGAAGACCATTGTTGGGGTGGGCTTCGTCACCGCGTCATGGTGTTCATTACGATGACCACCACAGATACGCGGTACCTACACAGGGTACACTAATAATTATTTTCGTGCTGCCTAGGTGGCCTCCAACTAACTTAACGACTCAAATATTTTGTCCAATACGGTGTCTAAATTCTTCTCCAACCGAAGTTGGTCTGGAAGGGTTCGCTTTTTAGCGACAAGGCTGCCTATCCTAATCTTAACTTTTAATATTATAAATGCGAGTGTGAGTTTGATTGTTACGTACTTTGTATCCCGGTAACGCGGGTGAAACCGAGGACAGCTAGTGGTATATATTTAAAGTTTATTCTTATTGCTCGTTATTCCTTTAATTTTTGTGTATATTATAAATTGCATCTATCATAGTTCAATTCAAATCTGAGAATCTCGATTCAAGCGAGATCGAGGGATTTTAATTGTGCCTTTAAAATACACACTGAATTTAAGATGAAGTTTAGACTAGAGATTTTGTATATAGTTTTGGATAAAAAATAGCTAAGCTCAGTTTCATGTTTAGCTTCAGGCGTAGCGAAAAAATCTCAAATAACTTTTGATTTTACAAGTTTTACGTCATGCGACAATAGATGGCGCTGTTCGGAAAATAAACGAGCTATGGTTACGTTCTCAGAGAAATATGCCTTTCGGTGATGTGGTATTATTAATTGCTTATGCTTACCACACTCGACTACGGTCGTGGGTTCGAATTCTATAATATTTTTGAAGTCTACTTGTGCTTAGTGATAAACGCAAGTGGCTTGAGATCAAACAAAGTAATACAATACATGTATCAAACAAATCACGTAACAAAGCGCGTAGTTATAGTAAGTAATACATACATACTATCTATTTATAATATTTTCTTTATTTAACTTTTCGAAGTTTTCGTCCTGAAAAGATTAATAAATGTATGTATAATTTTGTGTGTGTTTGTGTTATTAATGGTTTAGGCATGAGTCGTACTTTCGAATTTGAGTAGGTACCGGGGCTTCTAATACGTCCACAAATACCAGAATTCAAAATACTTGCAAGTATTTTTTAACTAAGTCAAACTAAGGAAGGAAATTAATCATTATAAAGTCTGAATGAAATAGGGATCATAATCGCGCTTGTATGACGAAAAACTTTATATACTTGGTTTTTTATTTAATTCAGTACACAGACTACGGAGGACATATTCTCGCTAACAAAAAACTGTGTCTATGGAGTCGGCCACCTCTCACGCACACCTTAGTTGGCTATTCCGCGGGAAATTAGACTCTGTCGCCGTTTAGACAGAGTCGATTACTCGCGCTCAACTAATGTGTGAATGTGTGCGTGCCGGCTTGTACGTACAGCGTGGTGGCCGACTTGAGTGACACAGTTTTTTGTTAGCGAGAATATATCCGACTTTTTTAAATATCTGTGATTCAGTAAGATACTTGAAATTTTTGGAGCAAGTATAGAATAGGTTAGGTACTTAAATATTGAACGCGCGATATTGTTCTCTATTATTAGGGAATAGGACGCAAAATTATTGTTGCACCGGGGTCAAGTGCGCTCGGGATTCAAACTCGGCACTCGCAATAAAAACGAACATTGCACTTTTGCTTGTTGCGCCCTCATTATTCTCAAACTCTTTTTTGGCAAACTGTAGATGATCTTTTTTTTTTTCGGTTTCCGTATTTTTTCTAAAAGGTTTTTAACTTAAAAAATACATATTATTACCTAATAGGATAGGATATTAGGTTTCTTTTGTAGTCACTATGGCATGTTTCGTTGAAATAAAGCTTAGTATACAGTCAGAGGTATCTCATATCAGTGTGTAAACTCCCAACACCGTGAGTGGTTAAATAAAGTACAACCAAATAAAAAATAATAAATTAAATACTTTATTAATACAATGACACAGTTTTTGTTAAAGTTTAACAGCATTTGAAGTAACATTTCTACAATTATTTATCGTGAATACAGCTATAATTTTAACAGCGCCTCCAGCGGATTTCTCGTGGAACTAAATTCTCAGTCAACGTTCTTGATTATTGCAAACAAACGCTACCATAATGCTTGCTAACATCAAAACATGAATATAATATTACAAGCTTTAGTATAATTATAGAAATGCTAATACTTTTATTACTGAAATCGCAACTACAATCTTTGGTTTAACGTTTTTATGACAGAAGATTTATATACATAGGCAAACTTTTTTAAAACTTCTATTTACAATATTAACAACATTAAAATAATTAGTAACAGAACTAAGTGTTAAAGCCTTCGGCACCGGAAAAATCTAAAGGCTATACATGCAAATTACTGGGTAGAAAAGTGAAAGGTATTAAAAAGCACCAAAAAGCTGGGGTCAGTGTTCCAATTCTACTCATCCTTACCTTGCTGCTGTTCAAAAACACCATTGGTAAGGTAATAGAACAGCGGAGATGGCACATCCTGGCTTGCGGTGTCCACAATGGCGCTGAAAGTCTGAGCTCCCTGGATAGAAATGTCCGAACACGCGCCAAACTGCTCCTGGTCCCCGCAGCCAAGACCCTGAGTACCATTACCGCAGACACCCCAGTTATTGCCAGCAGTATACCTCCATTGCAACACGCAGTGCTCACAAGTAAGACCTGCTGGGAGGCGATAGTTCAAGACGTATTTAGCACTTTTCGTGGGGTAGTACTGAGTGCCTCCTTCTTCGATTTCCAGAGGGTATTGGTCAAAGCATGCCTGCTCGTTGTTGTCAGGTTGGGGGCAGATTTTGAACTCCCAGAAGCCGCGGTGGTATGCTGACAGTTCGACGGTGAAGCTGACGAGTTGGCCGGGCTCGTACTCGGCGACAATCAAGCCCAGGCCGTACGTGCCTCCGAGTTCGTGAGCTCTAGGAGTTGCAGCGTCGTAAGGATCACCGCAAATGCCGCATCTGAATGGGAGATTCAAATTGTTTTACTTATTTAGGAATTAATTACTTTTAATTACAATTACTAGCTTCCGACCTTTGGAGTCCGAGGGAGATGTTTTCATAGTTTATAAAATTTCAGTCTAAACTGTTCTGTAATTATCGGTTGATGAAACAAACATAGAGACTAGGCTTGACTTAAACCACTATCTTAGTAGTGGTAAGCAAGCACAAAAAGCCAAGATGATTATTGTTGAAGTTTATGTCGTTCATAATTTCTTCAACTCTTCTCGTATCCTGATGCCCATCCACGACAGAGATTCTCCTCACACACATTTATTCAAAGTCAAAGTAATTTATTCATTTTGGCCTCAACTATGAAGGTCAAAGCTACTGAAGTTATCACCAGTTCGTAAGTCGGCCTTCAACTGACAAGAACACGCAAGAAACTCGTCAAGGTTACAATTTTTTTTTGACAATTGGACTATATTAAGGCGATGATAGCCCAGTATGACTTCGGATGCCGAAACGATGGTCAAGGTTCTGTATAAAGGAAGACATCGTGGGGAAACCATAGCACGGTGGTAGGGTTACCAAACTCAATTTGAAAATCTGTCACCGCAAGCCCTATCACTTTACAGCCAGTTCCTTCTAGGCAGTATGTGCTTACCTTAGGCGACGAGATCACTTACCCTGATGAGATTGCGCTCAAACAATACAATACCGGGTAAAATGGGGTGAATAGAAATACAGGGGGTGAATAGAAACTATAATTTTGATTGGAATTTTCACTTTAATATCGAACTTGTGTTATTAGTAGCTTCCTAGGCAAGCTTCTCCAAAAATTGCAGTACTTAAAAATGCTACAAATAATATAGAAATAACGTGAAAATGTATTTTCTGGTGTTGGTGTCTATTCGCCCCTTGCATTTCTATTCACCCCATTTTACGGTACACGGTAAACTCAAATTTGGCTATTTTTCTTAAATTCAGTCTCTTTTTACCACAAATGAACTTACTTTCCGTCATTGACGCTGTATTGATGGTAGTACCCCCCGCAGTTCAACCCATCGTCGTCATAGTTGGCCGGGGTGCGGAACCCTGACCTCCAGGCGGACGCCCGCGACGGCGGGTCCAGCACGCGCCCGTGCGCGCTCACGCAAGCCAGCACTGCTGACAGGGACAGTAAGATACGGAAACACATCTGCAACAACAAATTAGGTTTAATATAATAGGCATAAACTGAATGCTTCTGTTTTATACTACTTAGCAAACATAGCTCGTCTGGTGGTAAGCGGTTACCGTAACTTGTAGACGTTTGCAATACCAGTGCTACAGAGTTTTAAATACTCATCATTATGTTGTAATAGTACATTATGATACATGTGTGCAAAGTTAGTTATTAACACTCCAGGCGATTTTGCAATAAATGTCACTTTATGAGCAAGTGTGCTGAAAAGAATATTTAGAATTATCTCCAGTGTCAAATTTCTGAAATAATGCCGTTATAAATGTTTATTATTTCTTTACAATGCAGTTTATTTTTAATTAAAACCGAAACATTTTGTTTGTATCTTTATATTATTGTTTTTTTCTTTCGGTATTCAGGAGAGATCATTACTATAGAATATTTGAATCGATTTGAAACCGAACAGTATAGGTAGCAGGGACGGATTAACCATGTGGGGTCCCCTAGGCAATGCAAGTTCCGGGGCCCTTTTACCCTTTTCTAACTTCTACCATTTTTCTCAGTGCTCGGGGCAATTAGTCGATGCTGGGCCCCTAGGCATTTGTCTATACACTGCCTTATGGATAATCCAGCCCTGGTAGGTAGGACTGTAAATATTTGACGTCATAAAAACCTTTATATCAATAGTATTTGCGTTAAAATAAATGAGAAAAATTTGTTTCATGATTATTCTGCGAAAGGCGCTGTACCATTGCCTATAGATAAAGAAAAGTTTAATAACAAGTACAAAAAACTTAAACCGACTTCAATGTACACTAACAAACACTGACATGACAATGGGACCAAACGGGAAGTGTACCCTTCGAAACAAAAATACATTTTTCCAATTAGTTGATTAAATGACGGAGTTTGGAGGTAACAAAAATTAAAAAAAAAACCTTCAACCGAATTGAGAACCTCCTCCTTTTTTTGAATCCAGCCATTAACAAAAAAAAACAATAAATAAAAAAAAGTTATGGTATAGTTATTGAACCATATTTATTGATCTGATAACAATCTTGTTCTATTAATATCTGTAGATTACTTATAGGTACCAGCATAAAGGAATAAAATTTATTATCATACCTATTGTAATGTAAATAAAGTTAGCTATTTTTATTTCCCTTACATTATTTGAAGAAAGAATTATCTAAGAGATCATTACTTTGTATGAAAGTATTTTATAAATAAATAAGTGACGTAGTGGCCGAAGCTTAATAAAACCAATAAATAATAAGTATACTTAACAAATAAATAAAATTGGAGTGTCTGTTTGTAATATAACTGCTTTTTACCAAATGCATAGGAAAGTATATACGTTACTAATACACCAAATAACCAAATTTTTACATTCTTGTCTGCCTGCCTGTCTCCCTATTCTGCGAAACGGCTTGACAGATTTTGACGGGACTTTCACTGGCAGACAGCTGATGTTATAAGGAGTAACTTAGACATAAATTAAAACCGTACGCGAGTGAAACTGCGGGGATTAGCTAGTGTTTTATAAATTTATTCAAGTAATATTAAATATAAATAAATGGCGTTCTGAAAGTTACGTACCCTGTACATTCTATTTTAAAATTTAATTGTCTACCTACACAATTTTCGTTAAAAAAGAAAAAAGCCTTTCACTCACAATACTTTATCGAAAATATTTAATAAAATATGTAAGCATGAGGGGGTTTATAGATTTCACTCTCTCATAATTTAATAAAAAACTATAATTTACCTTGTACACTTCTTCTTTAAAATTTCCTATAAGGTATAGCCACTTGAAGCTCCTACTGATGTATAACAACTGTATTCAATATTTATATACTATATGCAGTTATAGTCATCATGTTTATCTGATATCAGACTAGGCAATCATTGTACACAATAAAACATCGGTTATATTTCAAGTGTTTGATCTTAGCGATACCTGCGCGATTCACATGTTATCTTTAAACAGCCCTACGAACGGGCCGCAGTTTTTTCCCTAATTATTGTAAACTGTAAACATTTCCTAGCCTCCTAATCAGTTGTTGACGACATATTGCAAGGTTGTTTGTAAATATTTACTTTTCAAAATATGTCAAGAACCGAAAAACCTCGAGAGGCCCGTGAGATAATCAAAGTGTATGCTGCGGGCCTCCTTATATTATTTTTTAATCAATTCCCTGGCCCTTGGGGATGCAAGGTCTTCGTGGTATGTAATATCAAACTAAAGAATGAAGCACATCAGTTCTTGAGGTTACTAATAGCTATAAATTAGGCGACATACAGCATATATCTACAATGATTCGATAAAAAACAACAAAAAAGAAAGAATTATTTATTATATCTTCCATTAAATGTTTTTTTTTATTAATTTACAGTGTTTTATAATAGGTACTTACAACTACTTTCAATTTCTTTATGATATGCTCCCTAAAATATTTCGTGATTCAAAAGGGTTCCATCACCATAAAAAGTTTGAGATGCGCTACCTTAGAGCATGTTTAGAGCAGATGACCTTATGATGGTCGTGTCATAAGGATGAAAAACAAATGCCATGCAACTAAGACCTGCTCCTTATGTATTTGTTCATCACATCTCCCAAAAATACCACTCTACCTTTATTCAAATTTCTACTCCGTGGTACTTCGAACCGGCGATAAATTCAACAATATGTAATAATAACGTAACGTTCATAAGTGCCTTACCAGGGGCCCAATTCTCACCCAATCGAAACTGATCGCTCGATCGAAAAAAGTTCGAATTCTAACTTTTACGAACGTTACGTTATTCTGGCAATTTCAAGGCCGGCATATTTAGAAGGGAAACCAGTCAGCTAGAGCGTTGATTGGTCGGGACCGTTCGAATTGACTCCGCCCCGAATAGGACTCGAACCGTAAGTTCGATTCGAAGGCTAGTTCGAGGGAAGTGAGAATTGGGCCCCTGGGCCTAAACTGAATAAATGACTTTTTTGATTTTGATTGATTGTGGTTTCTACTGTCTTAAGGAATCTAGTACTTATTTCCCAAAAATGTTATACCTTTGTGCCAAACATTTAAATCCATTCGGCTATATAGGATAATTGAATTACAAAAATCCACTTCACAGAATAATATGGTTTTTTCAGAGGGTAATTAACTCACTCCATTTGGAGTCCACAACTCCGCGTTGCATCGTGTAGGTACATAATTATCATAAGCTTGCGGTGTTATTAGCTGAATGTGGAAATAGAGACTAAGGTGGCAAAGGAGCATACAGCCCGCCTGATGATAAGGGTTTCGCGCGGTGCCAACCCTCCTGCAACAATTTTTTCACACCCTTTTTGAAGAACCCCATGCTGTAATACCTTGGGAAACCCATAGTGGAGCTCATTCCATAGCCTGAATGTCCGCGATAGGAAGCTCGAATCCTTTGAAACCGCACAGGCATTTTGGTTCCAATGTATATGAGGTGCCCGACGAGAGCGAGAGTCGCGATGGTAGAAGATAGCTATGGGCATCAGTTCAAACAATTCTTCAGAACACGCTGTCCGTTATACAAGTAGTAGAACACACATAAGGAGGCAAAGTGTCTCCTCAGACTAAGGGGCTCTACCGTTTGTGAGCTCAGGATCGTCGAAAATTCTAATGGTACGTCGCTGAACCGAGTCTAAAAGCCGAAGCTGGTATCCAGGTAGTCCCGGCCACAGGTGACAGCAGTAGGTACTCCATATGGGCCGGACTTGCGAATTATAAAGTTGCAGTCTTTGCCCCGATGAAAAGTACTGCTTGGCTCTATTTGAGTTTTTGGATGCAAGTTTGACCTTGTCTTCTAGATGAAAAAAACGTCGCTAAAAATGTCTATCAATGAGGACAATAATAGCTGACACCATAATTCAATGAATGAATTTATAGAAAAAGAAATATGTCTAAGTACGTGTGCAGAATACGGCAAGCGATAGCATATATGTATTACAATTAATAAACCGAAAAATCTTGATAGAAATTAGTAGAAGTGGAAGAAACACCTAAAGAAATCTGCTTATTATTAAATTATTTTCAAATATTATAAAATTGGAATTTATTTGTTGATAAGATTAGATTTACGAAAACTCTAATTATTGATTTTAATGTTTGCAGACTTCTTACCCTCTTTGATAAATTGGTACAAATAATAGAAAAGCAGGAAAATTACATTAATAATTAATTTACAAGTGTTTTGATAGGTATTTTCTATTTCGTAAGCTTTCATTGAAAACCATTGTGACTAAATTTATTACATACATTATCATTATAACCGATAAAAACGTTCAATTCTACGTAATTTCACTTCCATACAAGATAGAGGTGACATATTTGAAAGTCAAACTGAATTCTAATAATACGACTATGAAATTACATGATGTAAGCTTTATCTTGTATCGTACACATGGTAACTTCCTATGTAGTGTACTGGCAGAACAATAATATTATATTGTAGCTATATATAAAGTAATAACTGTATTAAATTATAATAGTTATAAAAATATATTGATTTACTGGATCAATGGTGCCGACACGATAAGATACTTAGCAATTACAAATCACACGACCACTGAGGACGGATTGCTTAAGTACTTTGAACTTGAACGATTTTGATACCATGTGTAATTAAATTAAGAATATTTCCTCAATAATTGTCTCTGGCCATGAAAAAAATGTTCACAGAATTTTGCATCAGATGGATTTAACTTCTACTGAAATTTTTGTTTTTGCGTTTTTTTTATAGTTCTCGAATGTCATTTAGTCCCCGATTCTTTATAATTAAATATTATTATAATTTCCTATAACTCCAGCTTAAGATTGTGCTTACCAATCTCTACCTGTAGCTTGTATACAAAAAAAATGTATTGGATACAGAGGCGAAGGTCCCGGGTTCGAATCCTACAATGAGCTTGAGCTTTCGGTGAAGGAAAACATCGTGAGGAAACCATAGCACGGTGGTAGGGTACTTTGTAGTACCCGCCTGGTTGGCTACCACCCTCAAGTTGAAAATCTATCGCCAAGCACCTATCGGTGTGTTCCGACAGCTGCACTTGAGAGCCAGTTCCTTCTAGGCTTTGTGTGCTTACCACCTTCGGCCGCATCATCACTTACCATGGTGAGATTGCGGTCAAACACAGGCCTATAAACAGTAAAAAAATAAATAAAAAAAAATAACAAAATATTATTTTAGATATTTTAGTTTGTAAAGTGCCTTATCACACATTATGATACTTCGGATAAAGAAAACAAAAATTCAATGTCAGTGCGTACTTACATTAAAATAAGTCCATCGCTTGTTTATTTTCACTTTATCACTAACCTAGCAAATCACTTGCACGAAAGACATTTTTAACTCATAATTCCAAAAAAATATTATTCGAATAAAATTCAATTATTTTTCATTTCTACACTATACAAAACTTTATACGAAAGCTTTTCCAAATTGAAAAACATAATTTTATTACTTTGTAAAAACACTTTTAAAACACAAATTAAATATTTTTTATTTCTATTGGAATAGACAATTACTGATTTTTTTACTAATATAAATTATAAAAGACAGTCTGTCCGTTACACTAAACACGGTTAACTGAACTAAAATACGATTTTGAACGGTGTCTGAACCTAATAGATTATTTACTCTGCACTTTCTCCTAAAATTATTCCAATTACATGCTGTTTTCTACCTTCTTTTTGAAGTGTTGTATCTAGGTGTACCAATAGTCTGAGTAATTGGATTTATTTGTACGAATAATATTATTCATTGAGAAATAAACTACAAGTACTTATATCAAAAATTACTAGCTTTCTCTCCGTATTTTTTTTACCCTTGTCTCCTATGGATAATATTTTCTTAATGTGGATGAAAAGTATCATAATATTCCACATGCTATCTATTTAGGTACTTGTCAGTTCCGTCTTTACCATAAGTACACACGGGGCCTGGGCCCAGGGGCCCGATACCCACGGGGACCCCTAAAAGCCGATATGTCAGCTTACACTATACAATATTATTTTAAGTAGATAGTAAGAATCGCACACCAAATCGGTTTTTAATTTTAACCATACTAATAAAATAAAATGATAGCAGAAAAATGTTTTTTGTTATTCACTTTTTTACTTTCCAACGGGGCCCCAAATTCTTGTATGTCAAGGGCCCCGGCATGGCTTAAGGCGGCCCTGTACGTGCCTTTCATACAAATTATACATAAACTACAAATGAAAATTCCAAACCTAGAAGAAGTATAAAATTAATTAATTTTTTTCTTTGAAAATTTTCAGCAGGCATTTTGTTAACTGTTAAAGTTTAAAAGAATTGGCTAGATTGAAATTGATATAAGTAGGTAAAGTGTTTTAGAAGAATTCTCATAGTTGAGCATGACGGAAGGGATGCATTACCGAGCCAGTCAGTGAGATTTGTAAGCCTATAAGATTGCGTATGTTTCTATAACATAGTTTGACTATGGGATTTTTTCCGAAGCCCGTATTATAGAACGAGATCAAGTTGCAATAATAGATTGTTTTACTAATTGAAAATAAACCTATTTATCATGGGTGCAGGTTACAAATTCAATTGTTTTAATCTCTCTCGTTTCAAGAGCGTAGCGTTTATTCGCTCAAAGAGCAGCTCGACTGGGGAAGTACCTCCACCTCGCAGAACACCGCAGCCAAATAACTTTATGTTATGTAAAGTTGTGTTCCTGTGCGTGAGTAAGGTCGTCAGAGCTCATAGTGGAGGGGGGAAAGGTCGGTAACGCGTGAGCGATGCTTCGTGTGTTGCAAGCGTCCATATGGCTCCGGTAACCACTTACCATCAGGCGGGCCGTATGCTTGTTTACCGACTTCGTCGAATAAAAAAAGACCGAAAACCTGCATTGAGCATTGATTGATTCTAGAATGTTTAAATCCAAAACTCATTTATTTAGTTTAGGCCCTGATAAGCACTAATAACATGACTACCGCCCGCACCGGTTCTTTCTACTTAAACTCATTTATTCAGTTTAAACTCTGATAGGCACTAATAATATGACTGTACCGCCCGCGCCGGTTCTTTCTACTTAAACTCATTTATTCAGATTAGGCCCTCATAGGCACTAATAACATGACTCTACCGCCCGCGCCGGTTCTTTCTACTTAAACTCATTTATTCAGATTAGGCCCTGATAGGCACTAGTAACATGACTCTACCGCCCGCGCTGGTTCTTTCTACTCATTTATTCAGATTAGGCCCTAATAGGCACTAATAACATGACTCTACCGCTCGCGCCTGACTTCGGCAAGAATTTCAGCCACGTTTTTTTATAATGAAAATACCAGTGTCTGACTACAATCACACCAAGGTAGGTGATTATGTACCCAAAGGTGGTAAGCACACAAAGCCTAGCAAGCAACTAGTTCTCAAGTGCAGCTGTCGGAACATACCGATTGGTGCTTGGAGACAAATTTTCAAGTTGATAATTGTAGCCAGCCAGATGGGTACTACAAAGTACCCTACCACCGTGCTATGGTATCCTCACAATGTTTTCCTTCACCGAAAGCTGAAGCTCATTGTAGGATTTGAACCGGAACCTTCATCACGAAATTTTGACGTCGCTAGTGAGCATTTATTTTTAACCGACTTCAAAAAAAGGAGGAGGTTCTCAATACGGCTGTTTCTTTAATGTTTGTTACCATATAACTCCGTCATTTATTAACCGATTTGGAACATTCTTTTTTTATTTGAAAGGGTACTTCCCGTTTGGTCCCACTGTCATCAGATCAGGATTTGATTACTTCTTAGTGTACTTTGAAGTCGGTTTATGTTTTTTGTAAAACAGTCCAATTATTTATATCACTAAGGTGGCAAACAAACTCACAGCCCTGATGAGTCAATAAAAAATTTGAAAGTTGCTAATATCTGTGGTTTTCCTTTTCCTAACTATCTGCGCATTAAATGTGTATTGCTCATTGTATTGTAGCAATAAAATATTAATCATCATTTAGTATTCTGATCAGATATCGCAGAGAACACTTACAACGAATTATCTGCATAGATACGCGTCCGTTTAACTTATGATGTGGGGTTTTTATTAAGAAAGTTGGTGACACATGTATTTTTTTCCCACTTGATAAAAAATGGTGTCTCATCAAGTCATCAGGGAAATAGTGCCGGAAGCGTATAGATAAATTTCAGTGTTAGTACCATACCTACATTAGACTTATGAAATGCATCCATGGAAAGCCGTTCAAAATTGTGGGTGGACAACCATTAAACTAAACCACTTGTATCCAGCAGGGTCAGGGGGCCTACCACAAGCTCTTAAAACAAGGTTAACATAACCTTATTTGTCTTTTATCCCGATTTGACGTCGGATGTCAAAGAAAGACAAAAGTCAAATAAGGTTATTTTAACCAAAGAAATTGGATATTCGATTTTAACCTTGTTTTAAGAGCTTGTGGTTCGCCCTTAGTGATTTAACTATATCATCAGAAAGTGATATTTTCTTCTTTTAACAAATTGTCTTTGCCATACACCATACAGCAATAAAGGCTATGGCATAGACAATTTGGTAATTTGCTATTCTGAAAGTAAGTATATGTACAGTATTACCTCAGAGTATATAAATACTAGGTATTACCCAACTGATATGGCGCGTCGTGAATCTTCGTTCGCACAGAAAATAAAGTATGGCCCCGAAGATTAACGAAAGAATGCTTAAAACTTACAATCAACCTTAGATCACTACTATAAGCTTCATAATACACTGCAGCTGTTAGTTCCGTCTCACTCGGAAGTCACGCCCCTCCGCACGGCTCGCGCTATCATGGCGGCAGCTGCCGACCTATAGCGCTTCCCGCGCTTTGAAAATGTATCTTCTGCGCAGTTACATCGGTAAGCCATTGGGTACTACTGTATATACCTACTTACCTTTACATGATGAACAACAAACAAACCTGCAAGTAACGCGGATTGAACTAGTTCTCTAAGCTAGGGAGAGCGCGAAATCTTGCGAATGGAATCCATTAAAAGCGATTTAACACAGCGTTTCGCGCTTCGTTTCGAGAGCATTCCTTTTGTTGAGCGAAAGTCACTAAGTACTATTCTATTACTAAGTACTACTAGGTACTTGCCGGAGTCTTCTCAGTTCCAAATCGGTGGTAGAGCTGATTGTAACAGCCGTACCATCCTTTACTGGAACCATTTCGCCGCATTTTCAGGCCCCTATTTGAGAACCTCTGGATAAGACCAGAACGCAGAAATTTTCGTCATCCAGACCAGACCATCCAGATAAACAAGCAGCTCCATCGAGACTTATATTGATCGACGAAGTTGGTAGACAAGCTTACGGCCCGCCTGATGGTAAGCGGTTACCGTAGCCATATGGACGCTTAGCACCACACATCCGTTACCAGCCTTTCCCCTCTCCCCAAAGAGCTTTGACGGCCTTACTCCGCAGGTGGATTCGGTGGGGTGTCGAAATTATCTGAATAACAGTAAGTTTTTATGGAATATATCTTTATTTACAACAAATATGTACAAAATACAATCTATATATAGAAAATTTCCTCAAGCCTGCTGCTGTTTCCGATTAACGGCAAGGTTCCCAGAAGGCTGGCGGCGTTTCCTCTTTGGATAGCCAAGCTGACGCGTTGGCGGAAACCTTCTGGGAACCGGTACTAGAGTATTAGAGTCAGACTTTTCATAAGTGCCTGCGAAGGTCTATTTGAATAAATGATTTTGAATTTGAAAAAGCTCTCCGTCCCCTGGTCTCTGGAGGTCTGACATGACAAGTTTTTATTTGAATATTGAGATAATTGGATAATAAATTCGGAAAAACAATTGTCCTATAACATGGACGGTTTAACTGTTAAACAATTCGACAGATAATTTCGATACCCAACCGAATCGACATGTTTTGTACCTGCGCTACTACAGTAGCTACCTTTATCGAGAATTTTCACAGGGGAAAATCTTTGACGTCTCCTCGAACCGAACCACACCGAACCTACTTATGAAGATTCACAAGAAAAACGGGCGGGCTGCCCGTTATAATGATGATAATAGTGCCTCTGTTGTAAATCGTACTATGTTTTAGTCAAATCGAATCTCTTATTATTGAAACAAACATTATTGAAGTCATATTGAAGTGATATTTGCCGTCTCCATTTGCGGGTATTTAGACGTAACCGCGATAGATGGCGACTAAATTTATATAGATAACAAACATTGGATTAATTCGACAGAACTAAATTTCTTTCGTAAGTGCCTTATCAGGGCCTAAATTGAATATATACTTTTAATTTTTACATCCTTTTCCTATGTTCTTTATTAGAAAGAGACATAGTGAGACTTAAACTAGGTAAGTAGTAGTTTAGTTGTAAACAACAGAATCAGCAACAATGATGCTTACGTTGCTAACTATGTTGACGCACATTACGATGATGATATTGAATGGATATTGATAATAAAAATTGTGATGATTGTAAAATGTAAATCCGTCATTGGCTGTTGGATTAATTTTATAAAGAGCTGTGGATTTTATTTGATTTATAAATAAAATAAAACCCTAACAATGATAGGTACCAATAATGCGATGGTCACAAAAACTATTTACAATGGTAACACAGATGAAAATGACGCTGATATTGACGACTCATGCTGCATAACCTCATGGCTAATCTAAGGCGCTGAACAATGTGTGTCCTGTGTCGGACACAAGCTACCAATGAGTATAAGTTTTAATGAGAAATTCCTTTTCGAGTTGGATATATTGATTCTTGCCTATCTGCCGGTTTCTATATTCGATCTATCCTTTATTTTGAGATTATGGGTTGATACTCGACATTAGATTTCTCATTAGTATGAACTATCAGCCCAAAATCGCAAAATAAAGGAGAGGAAAACAAGGTTAACCGCGGAGAGCACTGTTAGTTAATAAAACGCCAGCTACAAAACAACTCTTTTATTATCATAGGAGTTCCTTGCCATAATTTTAGATAAATAAGTTAAATAATAAAATCACAACTTAATGAATACTTAAAATTAACTCGAACGTCATATTTATCTAATTTGAAATTTTGAATTTGCTATTAACTTGAGTAGTTGAAACGCCGCCGAAATTATAACTAAAGGTGACGCCGTAAGCAATTCACTTATTTCTATGGCAGGTAAAATGGACTCAAAAATTATTTGATAAAATATTTAAATACCAATGTGAGAATACCAAACGAACAAATTGGATAAAAAAATTATGTTGCACGTTCATATTATTATTTATATAATAACTATTGGAATCAAATCGCAAATCATAATAAGCGCAACGCAATACAAAATGCTAGTGTCAATCCAGCTGATCGTTATGGTACGCTTTTTACTACACGAAACGAACAATAGATACAAACAGTCTTCCATGTGTTTCTTGAAATATTCAACATACATTCACTCATAGACGCCGATAGGCTTGCAGAGTATCCGACGTAGGTAACTTAAACTTTTAAGATCAAATTTGTATACATCCACTCTCTTCCTATTTACAAGCTTCGATAGAATCGTATAACTAGTTAATATGCGTGAAAAACGATTCAAATTATCAACTTTTACCTAAACATAGATCACAGATAGAGATTATAAAAAAGAAGTGAACTATTTCACGTCTGCAGTGTGATTGAAGTGATATCTGTTGTAAATCTGTCAATCGATGAACAAAGAGATAAAGTAAAACGCCTTTAAACGTAGCATCAAAACATAAATTTGTTTTTCTGCATCGTGAAAGTTATGGAAGGAACATTGAAAATTATACAAAGCAAATTACAAGCTAATCGTTGAAGGAAAATGACAAATTATAGAAGAAAGTAATAGCGAATAATTAAAGTATGCCCCATCGTTTGGTAGCTAAAAGTCCATTAGAAAACAGGCAAGCTCTTACACATTAAATTAATAAATCTTACGCATTATAAGTTCTGATAACACCACTGACATTTGTTTAAAAAATAATTTTCTATTTGACTAGACTGTGTTGCTTATTTTAACTATTTATATTGTATGCGATCCAGAGTTGTATTGCAATGGATGATCGTTAGATTTTTACTAAACATCTCATTTGCAGTTAAAACAAATAAACAAATAAATAAAAATAATTAAACAAAAAAAATAGTACTCGAAAAATTTAAATGACGAAATGGTCTCTAAACAGTCAAAACTCATGACACACCTCTTCACTTTTTATCTTCTCCAATATTTTTGGCATCATTCTGCTTGTTCATATCATCATGTTTCGTTTCAGCAGTGTTATTTTCGACAGTATTTTCGTCTTTCTTTTTGGTATCCTGAGAATCGGTGTTATCGTGAGTTTTCTGTTTGGAATCCCACTTACTATGAAACTCTTCATTCAATAACTTCTCGAAATCTGCAGATATTTTGTTCACGTTCTTTTTCATCGTAGGATCAGGGTAGCTCTACAAAATAAGATCCTTATTAGAAATAGATTATATTCAGCTAAATCTGATTGAAATGAACGAATGTTTTTAGTAATTACCTTTAAGTAAAGTCGAACATTGTTAAAAATGCGTCTAAAATCTTGGACCACTTGCTCGTACTCATTATACGATGAATTCTTCAACTTTGTTGATATGTCGTGAATGCACATCGGATATTTGACCACTTCATAAAATCTTGGCGCCTGAAAGGTAATATTATTTTTAATTATTGTTGACGAACCTGAGCTAAGGTCAATAATTCAAAATATATCATAAAATAATATAAAATCTTACCGCTTTTATATCCATATCGTGTTGTATGAATGCCGCCTCATTTATTTGAGATAAATTAGCTATAACGTTTTCGAATTTTTTTACAGTATTCACCGGTAAAGGCTTTTTCTTCTTTGGATGATACCACATGCCAGATACCGCTACTTTCGATTTTCCACTCGATTTCTTTTGATTTTCATCTCTCACATAGTTACCGGTTTGATCAAAATTAGGACAACGAACAGTTTCTTTTACTTTTTCACGTTTATTTTCAAGAATTTCAATTGTATCTTCGGGTTCAATCGATTTGTTATCAGAATCAAGAGCCTTAGTTGCGTCCTCCATGAAAACATACTGGTCTTGATTCTTAGGCAGTAAATAATCATTTTTAGTTTGCTGATTCCATAAGCCGGCTATATCTTTTGCCATAAAATGGTTTGATGACATTCCAGCAACCCAAGCATTACATTGTTCCATGGTAAGCTTACCCTGCTTAAAGTCCTCGCAAAACTCATCACTGGCCGTTAAGCCTAGGGCATCGTATAATCGAGCTGTATCAGACTTTGAACCTTCATGTATAAAATCCATGAGTTTAGGGGCAGACTGTTTAGCAGCTTCCCAAGCACGGTCGGAGGTCATCGAACTCAATATGTCAAGTGGATCAGCTGTTCTTAAGTCCAAACAAGGTATACCGTGACGCGCCATCATTTTTTGATCGTCACCAAATATATCATCCGAACGTCTTGACATTAAACAAGGCCACGATTCAAGATTATACTTTGGTTGCGGTGCTAATGTGACAGTTGGGAAAGGTACTTTAATTTTCATGGAAGCCATGTCGTCTGCGACTGAATTTTCATAGACCACGTCCTGAGTACCACCTTGTATAAAAGGGGTTATCGGGTCAGCAGCTTTTATAGGCACTTTGTAGCTTCCAGGTTTCATATAAACTTTCGACATTTCGTGAAACTCATCATTTTCAGGATCAATAAATTGTACGGGGCCAGAGATATTATTAGAAATCGTCACAACATTCGATGGGATTTGAACGTTATGAGTGTGATGAGTTATAAAATCGCTAGGTTCTTTTTGGACCATCTGACCCCACGCCGCAAAAAAATCGGCCTCTTCCTTTGTGTCGCCGCAGCTATTGTTTTTCTGAATGTAACATCCTCGCATCTCGGCAGCGGAAGCCATGCTCGGTATCAATGATTTTTCAACATGACTTAATGGAATCATTTTGGCTTTCAATTCCATGTCTCTACGCTGCAATAAGTCACAGGAAATGTTTCCTAATAGAGGTTGACCGGGTGCTTTTCCAAGCTCTGCATCCATTTTATGTTTCAACTGAGTATATAATTCTCTTTGGTCCGCGTGGCACATTCCTTCCAAGGCTCTAAAATCAGGAACGTTGGTGATGGTCCACGACTGTCTCGGTTTTGCTTCACGGACGCTGCAGGGGTCACATTTATACTGTGCTTTTTGGTAACTATCAATTTCACCTTGATCGTTCAGCGGGTAAAAGCTATGGGAGTTAGAGGGTGGAATCACAGGGAATTTTTTAAATGGAACTCCTGATCTCGCTGGCCATGGACCGTCGTTGATGCTTTGGGACGCCGCTTGACTTTGACTCTGCATCCATGGTGGTTGAACAGCGTTGAAAGGCTGTGGTGAGGCATTAATTGTTCTCGGAGTGCTCACGTGCGACTTAGCTCCCTGAAATTTATTCTGATTTTGGTGCCTGGGTGCTGCAGAGTTTGTAGCGTAGTAATTATGAGTAAAACTCTTCTGTTCCATAGTAAAGCCATGATCCAGACACTTAAATGTTTTATAAATGTGTGTTAGCATCTCCTTTGTGACAGCCTGCCATTGAACAAAACATTCTCTTATATTTGGACTGTAATATTTATTCTCGATTCTAGAAAATGTATCATGTTTCTCGCTGAGAAGCTCTTTGACCCCTTTCCATCCATCTAAGATTCTAACAAAGGAGAAAATAAAGTTTTTTATAACCCATGGTATTCCCTGAGAATGAAGATTGGCTACAGCACTGTCTGGCTTCTGGACGTTAGATCTGGTTTTGGCACAAATCGAATGAATATTTTTGAAACAAGGTCGATTATGATGAGCAATAGCTATGTTTTCTGCATCGGTGCAAGCCTCGATTGCCAGCTGGACAATTTGATTTGGAATTTGATCATGTATAATAATCTTATCTAACGCTGTAAGCAACGCGTCTGAGGATATTGAGTGTTTATTCTTGTCATCCTCTTGATTGGTTTGTTTTGAAATTTGTCTGTGATTGCCCGTGTCGGTTCTCGAATCGGGAATGTTGCAAAGTTCTGATACCATTCTTTCTCCTTCGACAAAAAAGTCAAGACTGGATGTCGATTCAGAAGTGAGGTTTCTGTCTTGCTTTCTTTGTCGGTCGGTCTCAACACTGCTATCTTTATATCTCTCGTGGTATCGAGAATCAGCGCTGAATGCATTGCGTTTATCTTGATTTTTTACAATTTTTTTCTTAGCGCCTGTGCCAATCGGTTCTTGGTTGGATACAGACCATGAGCTTTGGGATCTTCTTTCGCTGCTATTACCACGGTCACCTATCATGCCCGCACCGCTGTAGTTGGGTGAAGATGGATCAAACACCAGTCCCACTAGAGGAGAGTTCGGTGGTGAACTGAATGTAGGAGCCGATGTATTGTTGTATCTGGAAATATCAACACAGTTATGATCCTGTATTAAAATAAATTAACTTATAAGGTAACTAAACTTGTATACCTAGGGTTTTGGTATTGCTGGCTGGAGGCGGTTGCTTCGTAAATGCCAGTCGCCACACGACAATACGTTGCCATATTTTGGTCAGGCAGATCTTTGCTGGAACACCCTGAATTCGTAGATGAAATTCACACATCAGAGTTACTATTTAGTTGAAAAAGCATCAGTCATACATACCAATTGAGAAGTCGCTTATAATCAAATGATTAATAATAGGAAAATTAAAGGTCATTCACAAACACTCGATTCATCACCTACCATAGCTCTTCTGCTGCATCACGGCGTACTGGTGTTGCGAAGTCTGGTACCCATCCCCCTGATGGGACACCCTCTCCCTCTCGGAGCCTTCCCGGTACTCTCCCGTCTTACTCGACCCACCGCCACCATACTCTTGCATTGGGCTCGTAAGCGTCTACAAAATCTTTACATTTTAAAGAAGAAATAATTATCATCGTCATGAGATGAAAAAAAGCCAGTACTACATATTTCTACAACCAATGATCATTTGCGACTGCTTCCAGGAGCTCACAATAACTCTTGGCAGTTACTTCACCTAATTGTAGCATAAAATTGAGTAATAATACTGCAAAAGAGATGACCGCTCTTCTAGATGGATTCATGAACTATTTCTACCTTCATCTTCAGTTGGGAATAGTCATTCATTCTCCTACCGACTCTTTAGTTTATTTTCCAATCTTTTTATTTAGAAAAATATATTCGAGTTTCTACAGATCAATCAATGACGTAACGAGAATATTTTGGCCAGATCTAGTAGGTGTCCGTGTCAGTCAATGATAAATTGATCAGATATTATAAAAATTGCAACAAATCCTGAACAAAGAATTTCGCTAATTCTTACCCGATCTACTTTGCGCTCAGCGTAAATATTACTATTGGAAATGGGCTGAATAAACTGAATAAAATAAAAAAAAGTATATTTTACTCCACTTACCGTAGAAAATTGTGTAGTATCCTTTTTAGGGAGGCTTTGCAAATTAATCAAATCATAGTTTATGAAATATCGCCTAGTTCTGATTTTCAAAGTTAAGATATCTTTTTTTATAAAAATCAATTTTTTATTCTTACGTATTAATCAGTTCAGATTTCGCACGATTCGGACGATTCAATGGGGCACTACCTAGCTTATTTTCTATATTTTTCTTTGTAGAATATCTATTGCCATTATATTTTTCACTATCCCCGATGTGAGTTGGATTATGATGTGTGACTTGCCAATTAATTGAAATGGATCATATGGTTTCCTTCATTTGTTTTCATGACGTTTTCCTTTTTTGCTTTTCTCAATCGGGAATGTGTAGTCAATGCTTTGTTCCAAATAGTTTCTATTAGGGAAAGTAATAATAAAAGAAATCATTCTGTATCTGAATATTCTAATTTAGTTCTAGTTTGAAATAAATAAATACTTAAATCAATTTCCGATCATCAGAAATATAAAGGGACAAATATCATTCTTAATCTACCAATTGAAAACAATTATAACAAACGAGAATTAAATAATGGGGTCAGAATATTCGATACACTCTCAAATCACAGCGCACACAAAGATGCTTTTAAAAATATTAAAATTTGGTTATGTTAAATTATTCGCAGATAATTTTCCCCAAAAGAATGAAGGCTGTGGTAATAAGGCCGAATGCAGCTGAAATCTTCTGGACACCGTTGCAATAGTCGTTGTGGCACGCGCACACCTCCTGACGACCACCGTATCCTGAACGATGGTAGCACATACCCTGCGTACAGAGAAAATATCAATATTAAGCGAAAATCCTGTGTCATCAATTGCAGGTCGTTCATGGATTTGAAAAGATTATTTTGTGGCGGCCTCCGTTGCGCTTGCCATGGGTAGGTCCTACCCTACAGATTTGGATTAATCTGTGATTTGTACCCTCTTATAGTGCCAGAAGCTTTTCTGGCCCTGTGAGAGAGTCGCTGTTATCGCATATGGTGGAGCAAACAACCAATGAACGTAGTCTTTATATTGGTGCCGATTCTGTTGTAAATCGCACTAAACTAATTTTAGTCACATCTCATCTCTTTCTTACGAACATTATTGAAAAAGGATAGAACATATTTTAAGTTGTCAAATTAATCTTTGCCGTCTTATTTTGCGTGTATTTAGGCGTAACCGCGATAGATGGCGACTAAATTTATATTGAAAACAAGCATTGGACTAATTTGACAGGACTTAATTTCTTACATCCTTTTCTTATGTTCTTTGTTAGAAAGAGACATAGTGACATTAAAATTAGTTTAGTTGTGAACAACAGAATCAGGGCCAGTCTCTCTGACCAATAGCGATTGACACTTCGAATGGCTTCGTTAGTCCTCTTTTGAACACGGTCAGGTAAGTTTGTAGGACTATACAATAGGTTTTGTGCTTGATTTTGTATCATAGTATATTTACGAGATTTTTTTAAAGTATTTCAATTTCCAAGTCATTCCAACTATTTCCAACGACTAGTATAAATATTTTATACATTTATTTTTCCACGCCATACTTTTATTCGATAACAATCTAATAACAACGCCATCTAGTAACCAACTATGGAACTAACATCAGTCACGTTCATTGAAACTGAGACGAGAAGTTTATAATATGCGAGCAGCAACCGTCCGTATCTTCATCTTCCATCTTTTACCTTATATTTGGTCTCATCCCACCCACAGCTCCTGATGACCCGGCTCTCCGGCAGTAGTCCATTGATGCCATAGTCCACGTGCTGGACTATTTTCCTGCAGAGAGTGTGCGTTATTCCCCGATCGTGGTCGGAGCAGTTCCTCTTTAGGCTCTCAGGGAGGATCTGCGCCGAGCAGAGGGAGTTGGTCGCGCTGTTGCATTCGTAGCACATTATAGAAGACCCTGAAATTATTGGCAGCAGTAAGGAACTATTATATAGTTTGACCCTAGGTTCAGAAGGCTACATTTGCTGAAGCCAGTAATAAACTCAGCAATATTTGTTCAAAGTAAGCTCATATAACATTTACTTGCTTGTGTCTTAAAGTCAAAAGTATTTTGAATTTTAATTCATTAATTAACTTTTTGTGATGTACGATTATGAGTAATGAAAGATTTCATGTTTCTAAAGTTCTGAAATTTTTTTGCATCATCACATTATGGCACAATAATCAAATACTTGTGGTTTAATACTTTCAGCAACGCTCATTTCTAGGAAGCGTTGTAAAGTTTACGCAAATAAGTAGAACTAAACAGATTCAGTTATAAATTAATGCTCTAGATATTTCAGATATAACCCTTATGTAAATCAAACCTATTTAAAAATAAACTCGTTCCAGGAAGAGGTGAGAGCAATTTCTCAGCAACGTAACAAATTCGCTACAATTTGGGGCGCAACTACTGCGGCTGCCGACCATTAAATCATTGCGGTTAGATGAAATAATTTTATAAATCATTGCTTTCTCCGATTTCGAATGATTCAGAAGACGAAAAATAACTTGTTTATAATGTATAGTAGATAACGATGTATTTTATTAAATTATAAAAGGTTTATCATACAATTGAGGATATGTATCATCATTCAATTGATAAAAAGTATCCTTAAATCATTAAAGTGCTCCATATAATTTAATATGCTCAATAAATAATAAGCCTAACTGAATACTAAAATTTCTAAAATGCTCACCACACTTAAAGAGTCCACAAAGTACGATAAATCCTAGGACAAATTCCCTCATTTCGATAATGTTTCTGACTGACCACCAGCTGAGTTGACTGTCAAATAGTCCCAGAATCAGAGTGTGGTCGCGTGTGGTACTCGGTATAGTAACAAAGCAAGGTCTCAGGTTATACAACCAGTGCACGGATGGAGCATGCCTTCCTATTGTGTCATCTCATAAATGGATAGGATGTCTCTCGTTGAATGAGACAGGAAATGGACGATTGGGTTTATTACATGATTTTATTAACGTGTACATTGGAAATCAGAGCGAGCCTGCTACAAAATAAAGGAGACAGTATCATGAAAAACTTTTAATAAATACATCAGCAAACAAAACGCAACAATAAAGCTTACTAAACATAGTACAACGTGGGTAACGTTCGAGTGACTAATAAAATACTAATACTGACCTCTATGTACGAGATTCACAGTTGGGTGTCATCATAACTATGACCATCAATTTACACAGCTTTGTTAATCTATTTAACGAGACTATTCCATCTTTCGCACTACACATACTATAACAATATTAACATAAGGAACTTGATAGTTTAAATTACATACATCCGAAATCAGTTCATTGTACACCAATCTATAGTTTAAATGCATTTTAAACACTACATCGTGATTTATGATCATCATTATCTGTGATTGGATCTTTGGGATATTTACTTCTAATTTTGTATCTGCTGATATCAGCTTTGGTGGGTGGAGTTAGGATTCATTTTAGAACCTCAGGATTGCGAATGTGATGAGCATGAGAGCGGTGGCTCCAACTGGAATGCTGGCCGAGTTGCAGCCGTCTTCTAAACATGAGCACACTTCTTGTCTGCCTCCAAATCCTGAGCGTTGGTAGCAGCGACCCTGAGAAGATAAAATTACAAATGATGCTTGTGATTTCTATGATTTTTATTGCGCTTAAAAAATGAGGGATTGAAATATATTGCCTTAATTTTTTGGCTGTTTTGGGAGACGCAATACTAAAAAGATTGAGAATCGATGCTATACAGTACCTCCACCATGAGTTTTCTACACTAACGTAATCTACAGTCGCTAGCGACTACGACGGTGAAACATTTTGTATGAAATGCTTCCAAAAGTGTCCACTAGAGGCGGTGCTCGTTATACAAAATATTCACCGTAGTCGCTAGCGTGTGTAGATTACGATAGTGTATAAAACTCATGGTAGAGGTACAGTATAAGATATGTATATACGTAGGTTTATGTAGATACTGCGTTATTTAATAATAACAAACAAGTAATTATTTAAACTGGGTACATAATGTTCTAGAGTAGATAAGATTGTAGCTCCAATTTTGACGATTTGAGGTCGTAGAGTCAAGCGTGATTAGGGTTTTCCTTACATAGCTACATATTATAAAGCAATATGTTTCTCTGTCTGTCCGTGTATGCTTCGATTTCAAAGTAACTATGTTCTTGTATCATTGCGCTAATAATAACGCGAGCTAGGCAGTGACAGTTTAGTATAACAGACTTCGAGCAAGTGGAACCGCGGGCGAACGATAGTTATGTTATGTTTCAACAAAAAATATCTTCCCCAAGATAAAACTATAATAAGCAATATTGTTGTAAAAAGATCCAATGTAATGA
The DNA here is from genome assembly GCA_951394255.1 of Polyploca ridens. Lineage (NCBI taxonomy): Eukaryota > Metazoa > Arthropoda > Insecta > Lepidoptera > Drepanidae > Polyploca > Polyploca ridens. The sequence goes on from OX596258.1 coordinate 2,446,054, forward strand.
GACTAAAATTTACGTGTCAGTAAACAAAAATGTATTAAAAGTAACAAAAAATTATTCTTTTCAGGAATTGTTACTATGAATTTCTTAAAACAGTGTTCTAGTGTTGTATACTTCCCTGAAAGTACATAATTTATACGGTTTCATTTCATTAGCTCATGGAAAATCTACACATTGAGAAATGGTCTCATGATTGACATAACGACGGCGTCTGTTTAATTGTTATAGTCTGACTAGAGACAAATTGCCAATAGTCTTCACATGTTCACTCCTTATACAGCAAACATTAAAAAGGGATACATAAATTCCAGTCATGGAATATCCAGCATCCAGCATCAGGTTCTTCAAAAAGGGTCTGAAGAGATTTCTTCAGGGTCGGCAACGCGCGAGTGATGCCCCTGGTGTTGCAAGCGTCCATAGGCTACGGTAACTGCTTACCATCAGGCGGGCCGTATGCTTGTTTGCCACCTTAGTGGTATAAAAAAAAAAAAAAAAAACCGCTGATGACATTAAGACGAGTCTAAAAGAAATTAAGAATAAGGAAAGGGTATCTCTTAAAGGAATGAAGAATGGAAGATTAAGAGAGGTAGAGCATAGCGTTTATTCCGGAACCGCTTACCATCAGGCGGGCCGTACGCTTCTTTACCGATAAAAAAGAGCCCCCAGAAAAGCCGCGTTATCGCCCAGCTACCCTTAAATCCTGCCCAACTAAGTCACCTCAACTCACCTTGTAATTACTCTCGTCCCACCCACAGCCCCTGATGACCCTGTTGTCAGGTGGCATGCCGTTCATCTCGAACTCCACCACCTGGGAGATCTTCCTGCACATCGTGTCCTTGGGTCCGCATGGCAGGCGCAAGGTGTCAGGTAGGGCGTCCAGGAGGCACCGGGAGTCGTTGTGGCTGTTGCATTGGTAGCAGGTTATTGCTAAACCTGGGGATATGGAAATCAAAAACAGCTTATTTGGCTATCATAATAGTTGTTTGGAAGGTGTTCTTCTTTAGTTTGGCAACCAAATCCTTTTTATGACGACTTATTTTTCGCCAGTGTCTAGTTATTTTATTAGTTCTAGTCACGATAAATCACTTTAACATAGTTCGTACCGTCAGTCACCGTCCGTAAATGTCAGTTTAGTAAAATGGTGGCCGTTGTACTAAAACTTTTCATAAACTTTAAAAGTCACGATACAGGGATACTATTTCACTTCACTTGTTGGTAAACATGGATTGATCTTTAATGGATAAAACACCACCGATCATGTTCAATAAATCTTATAATGCACGAGATTATGAAAATATAACGAAGACGCAACGTGACTCTGCGAGTTCGCGCCAAAATCTCCTTGGATTGTCTTATGTTTATTTAGTTCATGGACATTGATAGAGAAGTCGCGATGACGAAGGAGATGACATTCTTTCCCTGCCAATCCCTTCAGCAAGCGAGATAACACAATCTTAGTAAACTCACAATCTCACAGTTTTACAATGCTTACTCCTAATTGACGATATTCGGCGTAAAGGCGATGAAAGTTTGGAAAAACTGATCATAGTCCGACTACGAGGTCGTTCACCAAAAAGATGGTCCGATCAAGTAAAAGACTCATCGTCCTCCAATTTGGACAGAAACCGGTGGAGGCAGATCATCCACTCTACGAGTAAACCCGAAGCTGACCACGATCGTCAGACATGAGGGGGCGAGTCTCTATGGATATAGAGATAGACGTTATATCTAATGAAGCTGGCATTGTAAATTGAGAATATGGTGAACTGCTCACAAGACTGCACTGGTAGTAACTCCCATAGAAGCGAGTTGCCCAAACCTTTCCAAACTCAGAATAGAAGATATTAACCTCACAAACCCATCTATCAAATAAAGCCTACTTCCGAGCGTATCTATACATCATATCATATAAATCTTCATCACAGCGTGCAACTAAGATCTACATCTCTGCACATTGTTCTATACATGCTTGCAACATTCGCTCTGATCCCTGGAAAACAGGAAATATGTGCATATATCCACATATTCAGCTCTATTTCCCTATAGAATAAGAGTCAACAAATCCCGATTATAATACATGATACATGCCCTGTGCCTCCCATCGGGCGTTAGTGAATGAAGCTGGCCCCACCTGTTGATAAATTATCTACAATATCCACGTACACACGGCAACACATCAATCTATACATTTCCAGTATAAGCTGATCTCGCATTGTATAGGATTTCCGTACAATGAGAGGTCAGCTTATATTGGAAATGTATAGCTTGATCTGTAGCCGTGTGTACCTAGATCGGTCAATTGATACATCTCGACATTGTGTTTGTGCTTAGCACATACTAACAATAAATGCTACCTCATAATAGCATTTATTGTTAGTATGTGCTTTGTAGATATTGAACCGTTACTGTCTTATTAAGAGATGGCCGAGTATTGTAAAATCAAGATTTGAAGATAGTCCCAGCTCTTTTTGATATATGACGTAAGAAAGTGAGGGATGTATTTAAAACTGAGTTTTACTAGACTTGATTTTAGTAATGAGGGGTTAGTGTTTATGTTTATATAAGAAAATGGTGCCGATTCTGTTGTAAATCGCGCTAAACTAATTTTAGTCACATCACATCTCTTTCTTGCGAACATTGTTGAAAAAGGATAGAACATATTTAAAGCTGTCAAATTAGTATTTGCCGTCTTCATTTGCGGGTATTTAGACGTAACCGCGATAGATTATATTGAAAACAAGCACTGGACTGGAATTTGACAGGACTAAATTTCTTACATCCTTTTCTTATGTTCGTTGTTAGAAAGAGACATAGTGAGACTAACAGAATCAGGGCCAGTCTCTTTAAATACCTGAATAATAAATGAATCAGAGAAAAATGCTAGAAACCAATACGTTCTTCAAAACTAATAAGGCACTTATGAACGTTTGACGAATAATTGTCTCTACCACAGATTCGCAATACACTAATGGCTAGATAAGCAGTATCTGGATGTTCATTTAAAATAAGATCAGATTTTGCATAGACTTATCAAAGAATTAGCTTGTCCGAGGTTTATCCGACCCAGCAAGAAACTCAGCGAGGCAATATTTTTTGTTTGAGACGGACATATGGATTTGGAGGATATTTATGTTTAGCAGTAGATAAATCTAGGTTGAATATGAAGATTAGCTTAAAAAAAGTAGTGTTTAATTTGTGTTCTGAAAAACCTTCTGCGGCAGGGAAAAAATCAGCCACTCGCTCTTCCATACATTCCACTCGCATACATGATCCGTTATTGTCATTTCAATGTAGGTCATACTGTAAAAATAAAGTAATGTATGAACCCTGACAGCTCTTTCAATGATTTAAAAAACGAACCCCCTTATCCTAACTTATAATATTATAAATGCGAAAGTAACTCTGTCTGTCTGTCTGTTACGCTTTCCCGCTTAAACCGTTGAACCGATCTCTATGAAATTTGGCATGCAGATAGCCTATGGTATGGAGAAGGACATAGGCTACTTTTTATCCCGGTAACGCGGGTGAAACCGCGAGGAACAGCTAGTTCATAATAAAGTTATCAAACGTTGATTAGCTAAAATTCAGAAGTCTTTATCTGACACTTGACATTTGGTGATTGAAAGAGTAAGACGGGCCACACTATTACACTGATTTAGTTAAAAAGCGATTATGAATAAGGGGGTTAAACAACAAACATTAAGATATAAGGTTTTCTACATTCCTATTCTCTCTATGAATCCCTAATCTATGATATCTAGTACTAAAATAGAATAGAACTGAAGAATCTGAACAACAAATCGTATAACAAACTTTACATAACAAAACCAACATTAAAAGCCTCAAATTCGAATTCATAATACAAAAGCCACGAACCTTGTTGTAATAAACTGCATATTACCGCCAAAAAGCAAATTAATTGTAGAGCCATTTTGGATAACACCGGTTTTCGCCGCCACAGACCGCGCGCGTTTGCGGCCGAGCCAGTACTGCAACCTTACTATACAACTAAACCATTCACATCAATGATATAACCTAAGCAGCGGTTATTCAATTGACTTAATACCACGATAAATTGACCACGGTAAGTATAGGTAAATGTAATTGGTTGTAACTATTTGTAAATCGGCTTAGGTGCCGAATATTGCCGTGTACGCTAGGTGTTACTGGTCGAGGTCAGTCGGTGTCAGCCATTTCTAATGTTTCCAGAATTTAGTTTTGGGATTTTTGATAAAGATTCTTCTGAATTTAAGATTAAGGTTAGTTAGTTAGTCACGCATTGTTTAATTCATTAAGCCCTTTTGCACATTATAAGAAAAATGTCTTGAATTATCAGACATGTCTTATAAGACATTCAGTCGCTCTGGTGGGTATATGAGACCGTGCATATTACAAGAAATGTCTGATCAGACACGCCCATACATTTTATGTTTTGTGTCTGATAAGACACAGGAAATTTTCTTATAATGTGCAAAGGCGCTGATGATGACCTTACCTGAAAAACTTGAAGAACTTGATTTAATAAAAATAAAATATTTAATAGAATAAAATAATTTTGTTTTTTGACCTACAATGGGTATATCCGACGAAGCTATTTATAGTATGATTTACCATGTGATAAGGTACTGTTGGAGTTACGCCCTCGCAAGCTGCGCCCGCGCCGCTACAATTGACAATACTGGTATCCTGTGTACAGTCGCACGACACACTTATCTATGAATCTCCTAATGTTTGCATTTTTTTTTACTTTTGATAGATTTCTGTTTAACCCAATCACATGGTATGTTTTAACTAGACCGAAGCTCTACCAGCATCGGTCAACTTCGAAGTTTACCAGCCATACCAAAACCAACTTCCACTTTTAAACTTTTTAAATTGAGGGTGTATTGTGAGTCTGTTTAGTTAAGAACCTTTTATGATGCACTCACCGCTGTTACTAAGCTCTGTCTCTATCATTTACTAAACAATCACGATAGAATTTTAGTTGTGACTATATGATAAAGTTTTGAAAATAAAGCATTTGTATTGTATTGCACTGAACTTGTCGGAACACTGCTCTCGAAGTTGTAGAGTATTTTTACATAGGACAATTGTCGAACTAGGTAGATCCAATTTCGACAAAGAGGTTAACCGAAGAATCCAACTCGGCTGGGCAGCGTTCGGATCTATCTATGCTTAGGTATATCTTTTTTATTGTTAATTATTTGAAAAAAAAAAGCTAAACATAGTCAGATAGTCTAAAAAATATTTAAAAAATGTAATCTTGCTGAGTTTCTTGCCGGATTCTTCTCAGTTGAAGGCTGAGTTCCGAACCGGTGGTAACTTCAGTAAATGTGGCCTTCATAAGTGCCCTTCTGGGGCCTAAATTGAATATATGGCTTTGACTTGGACTTTGACTTCGGGAAGCTACGGCATATCTTCACGTCCAGAATACCTCAAAGTCTGAAGACAAAGGTCTTCAATCAGTGCGTGTTGCCAGTGATGACATACGGGACAGAGACGTAACTTGGTCTTTTACTGCTGGCCGCATAAATAAGCTCAGAGTCACTCAGCAAGCTATGGTTGGAATTTCTCTACGTGACAGGGTCCGAAACGAGGAAATTCGTAGGAAAACAAAAAATACCGATATAGCTGATATGCTGAAGTGGAAATGGGCAGGCCACATCGCTCAAAGAACCGATAACCGATGGCGAAGGAAAGTACGTGCTGGAAAACACCGTGCGGGACGACCCACCAGGTGGACCGATGACCTGGTCAGAGTCGCTGCGCTCCGTTGTATGCAAGCGGTTCAAAAACGTTCGAAGTGGAAGTTAATAGGGGAGGCCTTCAGCATTGGACATCCTTAGGCTGATATGATGCTGATGATTATATTGTACTGTATGTTTGATAGAGTCATTACCAGATCTTTCTTTTGAGGTCACTCAAGGACGCCATCGTTTTATAGTTAGTAACAAAAGCTTCCGCCCACTTGTCACGTAATGAAATGGCTTTCCCAAACATGTTCTCTAATTACTTTGCCTATTTCCCAAGTTATTTTACTAAATAACCTTTTAACTAATTAACTTATAAGATAGTTAGGTACCTTATGTATACCAGGGTAGATCCATAATGAGCTATTTCAATGTGTAAATATGCTAACCAATCATGAGAATATAAACTCTGATCGCTCAATGAATTGATATCCGAAGACGAAATACTATTACTAAGCTTCCGTTGTCCGTCCTAGACTATACTATTACAACAAATAATGAAAATGAAATAAAATTAAATGTGTTTACGGAACCCTTCGTGTTCGAGTCCGCCTCGCACTTGGCCGGTTTATTTCTTATTTTTATATCAACAGATTGACAAGCAGGTAGACCGTCCACCCGATGGTTAGTGGTCAAGTCACCGCCACCTATTACATTCATCTCTTTTATTTGAGTAAGAAGAAATATAAGTAATGACGAAGCAGTGATGTCGTGCGTGTATACAGCTCATAATGATACACCTCTGCCCCACTGATTGCAAACGCGACACAACACGACACGACACGACTGCGACAATTGGCAGAACGCACGACTTCCGACAGGTCTGCCCTCGTGTGGAATGACCTGACAGACACGCACACCGCTCGCTTCCTCTATTTACTCTACAGGGCGTCTCTGCAAATATGAATCGAACAGCTGCGCGGGCGGGGTCATTAAGAAAACATTTTCAATCACTTTTCAGGGTAGGTAATATTTGTAGGGTCCTTTCGCCGGTAACGCGACCACCTTCAGTAGGCGACCATTTGACGTACTACTTTTCTTTAAATCAAGATAATAGTATTTGTAGAGGTAACATAAATAAAAAATAAATCTAACGTGCTTTATAAATAATTATGAAATAAGAATTAACACAGTTTGAAACAAATGGGTTAACCCAGAGCCGAAAAAATATTGCTCAGTGCGCGTCTTGATTCAGTGGTGAGTGGAAATACCGCAAGTTGGAAAAAAAATAACACGGCGCGCGGTGCTCAAAGGTAAGTTTTATTACTTATTTCATGTTTTACACACAAGTTAGATGTTAAATTGTACAACCGATAAGTTTTGGTTATTATTTTGTTGTATTTTGCTATTTTTAAACTAATTATTAAGATAAAATCAAGTGGCCGGTAACCGAAATGCTTACTTATCAAAAACGTTAGATAGCGACCACGTGGTCGCCAATCGACGAGAATCGCATTATTTTGTTATGATCAATATGATCCTAATACTTCATACAGGACTGTTACAATTTTGAATGTAGCATTGTAAAAGCTTTTCTTTGTAGTTCTTTGGTAAACGACCACCAGTTTCTTTGAAAGAACTTTGTTTAATTACGTACGAAATTGGGTGCTAAACAGGTGGTCGTAAACCAAAATAATCGAAATAAAGACATTGGTTTCCGGCCACCATAATTTAGTATGAGAAAAATAACGGCCGCTAACAGAAATTGGTATGAAAGTTCATTGAGTATGCGACCAAGTCTGATTTTTAGGGTTCCGTAGTCAACATGGAACCTTTATAGTTTCGCCATGTCCGTCTGTCTGTCTGTCTGTCTGTCCGTCCGTCCGCACTATGTCTCAAAGACTCTTAGTACTAGAAATCTGTAATTGGGCGTGAATATGCAAATGAGTTAGAGGAAGAGGTGTGATACAATCGAGACAAAGGGACCAGATCCTGTAATGGGTATAGAAGCTGTTCCTTTGTGAAGTACCGTCTCACCTTGTTCAGAATACCAAGTTTTTTGGCAACAGTCTTAGCCTTTGCCTCGATGGACCATCCGAAATTAAGGTCAGAGGATAAATTAAGACCCAAAAGATCTAGGTTTTTGGATATCGGTACAGATACATCACGAAATGCGGGAGTCAGCTTGAAGGAGCTCCTCTTGGCAGAAAAAAGACAGGCCTGTGTTTTAGAGGCATTGAACTCGACCCTATTGGCGGTACCCCACTCGGCAACAATTTGCAGAGCCGAGTTCAACCTCGTAACCATATCCTCTCTGAGAGACTCTGTTGTGGCGGATCGGATATATAACTCTCTGTGACGGTGCTGTCATCTGCGTACCCGTAAATTCCGGGTTTCAGGAAGTCGTTAATATGCAGCAAAAAAACGCGTAGCAGAGAGACCAGATCCCTGAGGAACACCAGCCTTGATCGCCTTTACTTCCGACGAGCAGCCATCGATTACCACTCGAATAGACCGTCCACTCAGGAAATCGGAGATCCAGGCGCATAAACTAGAGGGCAGTCCATATGAGGGAACCTTGCTGAGCAGAATATCATGCCAGACCCTGTCGAAAGCCTTCGAGATGTCCAGTGAAACTGCTAGCGCTTCACCGTGTTTCTCAATGGCCTCGCTGCACAGGTGGGTGGCTAGCACTAGGAGATCTCCTGTAGATCGATCAGGACGAAAGCCGAATTGGCGATCACTCAGGAGATCATTGTTTTCCAGGTAGCCAAGAAGTTTGGCGTTCAATACACGCTCCATAATCTTGAAGAGTATGGAGGTGATTGCGATAGGTCTATAGTTCGACGTCTACTCTTTTTGGGTATAGGTTGGACGTTTGCAAGTTTCCAGGATTTAGGGACACGTCTTGTTTTCAAAGAGTCTGAATAGGCGTGTGAGAATAGGAGACAACTCAGGGGCACAGGTCTTCAATACTACCGCCGGGATCTCGTCGGGGCCACTAGCCTTACTCACGTCTAGTCCACGCAGCACTTTGAGAACCTCTTTTTGGTGAATGCGGACATCTGACATTTCGGAGCCGCAGTGAGGAATACAAGGTGGAGGTTGGCTGGTGGTGTCTAGGAAAGTGTTGCTAGCGAAAAATATGGCAATGTTGGATACTGGGGCTTTCAGCAAACATTTGTTTATACCTGATCCACCACAACGAGCAAATATTGATGTTGATAATTTTTTAAATGTTATATTACTTAATATTTAGGATATTGTTTAATTCTATTACAACTATTACTCAGTTCCTACGAAATGTAAGATTGTTATTTTTTAATTATAAGAAGACATTACACCAAATGATTACCATATTTGTTTTTATTAAGAGGCAAAAATTAAAATATTTTTAAAGCGATTATAATTGTTTTAATGGCAAATTTTTCATATTAAAATAGCGATCGCAAACCAGGTCACTGGTGGTCACAAACTGATAAAAATGGTCGTAAACCGACGTTTTCGCTATATTTTCACTTTTTCAGCATTTTATACATATTTTTGTATGAATGTATTTTATTTTATGTTTTTGTATCCAAACTAGATTATATTTGGGACAAATTCACATTAACATATTCTATTTTGCGTGTAGACAACATTTTTTTTTCCTCATCTTATGTGGGCAACCCAGCTAACTGGTCGCTAACCGGCGCAATGACCCTACGGTGTATGTTTCGGCCTCCTTGCTCTTCTAACTCCAGGGTGAAAGGGCAGATACTCCACCTCGCATGCCTACTCACTGCGGATTGGTGGAACTAGGCTATGTTCAAAATACTGTTGGAGTTTTTAAGCCGCCTACGAGGCCTCGACTATCACAATTAAGTGATAGCCAACGGCTTTACGTGCCTTCCAAAGCACGGAAAACGCTTTAGTTCAAATACCACTAGTCGGTCACCAATCTGGATACCGTCCAGTCCACACCATGATTGATTGATGATTGATGATGGTGATTGAGATCGATTAAGAACGGCTAATCATCTATACCACGAGCGTTTTAATTATTTTACTTACTTTTATAATAAAAACAAAACACTAAATTGATCATAGCTTTTGAACCATAAAAAAACGTGCATGATTGTTAACGAAATGACTGCAACTGTTCGATTTGATCCACATTTCCCGGGACACTCTGTATAGGTATACTTCTTAAATTAGTGGGTCAAATGGATGAGATTCTATTGATATTGATTGCGAGCCGCATTCTTGAGTAACCTGGCCCATCATCACCACTCAGACGACCAATAATGACTGGACATTCAACCAGTTCCTGCTGTCTTTCTCAGATACATCTACAATTATAAGGAAACTTATCATTATCCAGCTTATTTGCATAATCTACTGCTGCCTTGGTTACTTATCTACCTGCTGCTGCCTACGATTTCCAAGACAAAGGTCTTGGTATGCGATGGAAAACATTGCGAGGAATCCATAGCAAAGTGGTAAGGTATTTAGTTCCCACCCGGCTGGCGATCACCCTCAAATGAAGTACTAAGAATGAAAAAAGCCGCGTGAAAAAAGTAAAACCTCACGCTGGGTCAGCTAGACGCCCAATAAGACATCCATCGCAAATAAATCAATCCTTGATGCTGTATCTATACTAAAACCACCCATCACCTAGTGAAAAAGTCTCACTGCTGAGCTCGGGCCTCCTTGCTCTTCCTCCTCCAGGGTGAAAGCGAATGGCAGTTACTCCACCTCGCATACCTACACACTGTGGATTGGTGGAGGTAAGCTATGTTCCAAATACTAACGGTTCTCAAATGCAGAGCTATCGGAATCGGAACACACCAATAGGTGCTTGGTGACTTATTTAGTATCTATAATTATTTTCAAAAATGCTATGCTATGGCCGGGTTTGGCCTTAAATCAAAGCATCCTCTGGGTGTGAGTTTTTTTTAAATTGGCCCTGATTGGATTGAGTGATGTCTGGGGAGGTTCTTCACCTTTGCCTTTGATAAATCGGTTGGTGAACCTGATTGTCGAGATTAACTGATTAACCATTTAAAGAGTGACAGGTTCACTTTCCCTTCATCAATCGTTTAATGGAATGAAAAGGAGCAGGGATAGTTCGTTATTTTTTGAAATTCTTTCGGTCAAATTATTGATATAGGTGACTCAAAATAGCCGTAACTCCTGAACTAGCGTCAGCTAAGCTGTTTCAGGAAACAGTTCCTACCCCAATCAGTGCATTACATTGCGTAGGTATTATTAATTGGTGACTTATAATGTAGGTATAAGTAGGTACAAGCTCAGCTTAGTTTGATCAGATTGTTTTATCAGAATAGCCGTGTTTGAAAAATTTCCCACGAAAACCCTATTTGCTCTGGCTCCACAATTCCAGAATACGTCCTTGAACATCAGTAAAAGTATCGGGATCCTTGGCGTCGACATTTCTGGAGACGTTTTGTTCCGAAGTCATTTAGAAGACAAGGTTAAGCTAGCGTCGAAAAAGTTCGGAGTGCTCAACAGAGCGAGGCAGTACTTCACATCGGGGCAAAGGCTGCTTTATAAATCGCAAGTCCGGCCTCATATGGAGTACTGTTGTATATGGGCGGGGCCACTTGGATACCAGATTGGGCCTTTAGACTCGGTTCAGCGACGTGCCATTAGAATTGGCGATGATCCAGAGCTCACAAGCGGTTTAGAGCCCCTCAGTCTGAGGAGACACTTTGCCTCCTTATGTATGTTCTACCGCTTGTTCAACAGACAGTTTTCTGTAGAATTGTTTGACTTGATGCCCACGACTACCTTCAACCATCGCAACTCTCGCCATCGACGGGGAGTCCATCCTCACACATGGAATCCAGAATTGTTTCGAACTGTGCTGAATTTTGCATGAACTCGCCAAAGAAGCAGATCATAAAATTCTATAAATACAGGCCCATAAATATTGTATTTAGCTCGTTTACTTGGCTGCCTACCTAGTAACCGAGTTTGTGGTAGAGCTTTACACTATAAGGTCAAGTTCGTATGAGCGTAGAAAATCTGTAGTTCCGTACATTTAAGAGTGTCACGGTTGTAGTTTAGCCAAGATATTGTGTATCCCATAGAATTAGAATATTAATAGACCGATTGTACTAGAGTATGTGCTGTGAGCACGGGTACGGTCAAAATGCCTTGAATCGAAGTGGGCATACATAGTTTGAACGACTAAAATACATAATAAGGGCTCCATACCCGAAGGGTACCAAATGGGACCATATTACTAAGAGTCCACTGTCCTTACGTCTGTCCGTCCGTCTGTCTGTCAGTGGGCTGTCACATGAACGATTATAGGTAGACAGCAACAAAAATGAAAAAGTACAACAGGTAATAAAAATGAAATATAATTAAAAATTTAAGGGGGCGCCCATGCAAGAAACGTTTTTTTTTGGTGTTTTGTTTTTATAGCACAATGAGTAAGTTAATATTGTACGGAACCCTCCGTGTGCGAGTCCGACTCGCACATGGCCGGTATTTATTTATCGATACTTTTACGGAGAACATATGACAAGGAATCCATAACGACATTTTGTCTGACAGTAAATAAACTTGTGTACGATATATCTGTGAATGCATCTATATGGAAACTGCTCACGCGTCGCACAACACAAGATAACGCTATTACTCTATAATATTGTAACTCTATGGTGTCTCCTTATTTTATGTGGACTTAGTACAGGATCCCTTTTCTTGGTTTTAAATTGGGAGCCTTGGATTTAACGTTGACGCTATTTAGATATTTAGTTACTTGTTGATTGGTTTCGCAATAAATAGTTCTCTAGTATAGAATCCATGCCATTGGCCCTGATTCTGTTGTGCACAACTAAACTAATTTTAATCTCACGATGTCTCTTTCTAACAAAGAACATAAGAAAAGGATGTAAGAATATTAGTCCTGTCAAATTAGTCCAATGCTTGTTTTCAATATAAATTTAGTCGCCATCTATCGCGGTGACACCTAAATACACGCAAAATAAGACGGCAAAGATTAATTTAACAACTTAAAATATGTTCTGATCCTTTTTCAATAATGTTCGTAAGAAAGAGATGAGATGTGACTAAAATTAGTTTAGTGCGGTTTACAACAGAATCGGCACCATGTTACCTTTTTGTCACATTATTCAAATGTGGCCCAGCCCAACTGGATATTGTTCTGAAATTAAATCCATGGGGAATTTTATGATAATCTACCTAGTACCTAGTATTTCGGATACATTTTTATGGCTAGTTTGTACTCAATTGTTTTACCAGCGTTTACGAGGTAAGCATAATTTACCTTTTATTTAATTGGTAAAAATTGTGACGTCTATTTTTGTGCCAAATTTTATTTAAATCCTACGGCGTGTTTTACTAAAAACTAAAACTACGTAATACTAAAACGTTCACAATAATCACGTGATGTATGAATATCAACCATTTAAATAGGTCGACCTTACATCGATATGAGCAGAGCACTGAACACCATGGAAGGAAACTATTGCAGTTCACCTCAACTTATCGCGGTAACCGCTTACCATCAGGCGAGCCGTATGTTACGATGTTTTCTTTCAGCGCAAGCTCTAGCTCATCGTTAGATTCGAACCCACTAGCCTCGCCTATAATCGCCTTAGAACTATTATACTTTAGGTACCTCATCACTAGGTGTAAGTAGTACGATCTCATGGAAATGTGTCATCCATCCTACTTATTTGTTATATGTGTACCATCTATGTGTAGGCGCTCTAACTGTACACGTGTGAGTGAGGTCTTAGCGGGGGCTCGCACGTTACGGACTACGGAGGGAGACCAACACTCCCAGGGTTTGGCATGCCCGTGGTCACGTGGGCGTACCCAGCCTTTGGAATGGGCCTTTTAGCAAATCAAGATGATGTACATTTATTCTCCACGCTACAGAGCCGAAGATCGTGCCAGTATCTTCGCTGCCAGGCTCGAACGTCAGTTTCGGCCCAACCCCTCAGGAGATGAAGACCACGAAGCGGCAGTCCAGGAGCACCTTCGTAGCTACTTCGGCACGCCGATAGCTAACGAGGAGAATCCAGTGGTATTCTCTCCCGGGCAGGTACGGAGAACCCTGCTTGCGACAAAGCGGAGAAGCGCCCCGGGGCCGGATGGCATTCAGAACATGGCGCTGCGTCATCTGCCGCCGCGCACGGTCGCGGCGCTGACGCGCCTGTTCAATGCCATACTGCGCCTAGGGCACTTCCCCACCCCTTGGAAGACGGGCAGGGTTATCATGTTGCTGAAGCCCGGGAAAAACTCTCTGAAGCCCGAAAGCTATCGGCCCATCACTTTGCTGCCAACCATCTCTAAGGTGTTCGAGAAGTTACTGCTGCTCCACCTCGTCCCCCACATAGAGCCTAGATCCGAGCAATACGGGTTCCGGGCCGAACACTCTACTACTCTACAATTGTCCAGGGTACTGCACTACCTCACTGTCGCACTAAACAAGAAGGAAGTCGCAGTTGCAGTATTCCTGGACATAGAAAAGGCGTTCGACCGAGTCTGGCACGACGGTCTGGTGTTCAAGATTTCGCAGTCGTCCGCCCCCCGCCGCATCGTCAAGCTACTTGCATCTTTCCTTCGTGGCCGCAGCTTCTACGTAGCGGTACAAGACGCCTCGTCTGGACTCCACCGGATTGAAGCGGGAGTACCGCAGGGAAGCTGCCTCTCCCCAGCCTGCTACGCACGTTATACTGATGACATCCCCGTCCCAGAGAGCGTACAGCTGGCCCTCTATGCCGATGACGCGGCATACTACACCGCGTCCAGAAAACCCAACTTCGCAGCGCTCAAAATGCAGCGCTGCCTAGACGCTCTCCCCGCCTGGTTAGCTGCCTGGAGGTTATCAGTAAACGTTGCGAAAACGCAGGCTGTTTACATCGGACCTCGCCACGTTTTGCCAACAAAGCTAAAGATGCAAGGGCAAATCATAGAGTGGTCTCCGACTGCGAATTATCTCGGAGTCACGATCGACCGCCGGCTCTCTATGATTAAGCATGTGGATAAGGTGGTAAACGCCGTCCGCTCCTCCCGCGCCCTCCTCCGCCCTGTGCTCTCGGCACGCGGCCTGCCCCTAAGGACAAGATTAGGGGTATACAAAGGTTACGTGAGATCCCGGCTCACGTACGCAGCCCCGGCGTGGTATTCACTGCTAACGCCGTTCCAACGCAACAGACTCCAGATACAGCAGAACATCTCGCTGCGCACCATCGTCGCTGCCAACCGGTACGTGAGAAACGAGGTAATAGCACGCGACCTCAAAGTCGAGAGCATAGGCGACTTCATTGCCCGCCTTGCCACCAACATGTTCCGGCGGGCCGACACGTCAAAACTGCCACACGTGCAGAACCTGGCACCGCTTCACAGTCGGCCCCCGGAAGGCAAGGCGTACGCGCGGGAATTAATAGCGGCCCCGCTTCCCTGACTCCACATCGTACCTGACTTCATGCTGCCCCTCACCGCCGGTCGCCAGTGGGCGCTACGCGCCCGTCAGGCTCGATAGGCGGCAGAGCCACATGAAGATTTACTAGCTGCCATCACAGCAGCCCTTTCTACCCGGATTTACACCAACTCCAAGGCCCTATGCGTTTTCACGCATAGCGAACACCGCAACCTCAATTCAGGGGCCATCCGGCCCCGCCATTGATTCCCCGGCCCCCGCAAGGGGTCGTGTGACGTCCCCAAAACTCACATTTATTCTATTTTATTTATCTAAACTCTAAAAGTAATTAGGTAATTAATTTGTTATTTCTGTTTCTTCTGTTGCAGTATGTCCGCAGACATTAATGTGTGTAGCCGAACCTGGGAGGCTAGTGTGCCTTGGTTTTAAGTTGTCAGAGTTTCACAGGATATCTGTGGTTAGGTGCGACAGATCATTTGAAGTCTTTGAATTTTGAAGAAACCATTACTGCATTATAAATCTCAAGGAGTTTCTTAACTTTTTATTCTAACCATACATTTTCTGGCAGCAGTATTAGTCACTGCTGTCACGTTTAAAGGGCGGAGCTCAGACGAGAAACATGATACCAACAAGAATTAACTTCACGTTAATTCAAGAATTTACCACATCTCTGTACTGGGCTCGCGAATTTAAATTAATATTTCCTTCATATCAGTCTCATATACCTTTCTAGAGCATTAGGTAGATCCGAACAAATCCAGTTGTTCCCTTTGTGCTCCCAGCAAGTGATTCTGTTATAAACTCATGTTACACTGACTTACTCACAGTCTGTAACTGATCTTAGTTGAAGTACAACCTCTTTGTAACACATACAATATTTTGAATACCTTATTATAGGAACGCATTGAAGTTTTATATCAAAGCGCCTGATATTGTTTCAGTGTTAACGGTTTAAGATTTATTGCTAATAAATGTATGCAGGCGGTTTTTAGTCAAAATGGCAATTGTGTCACTAGTGTCAAATAGCATATTGTTCAGTATATTATTGCCAATAATCTTTTCAAACACATGCAAGTATTATTTCCACATCTTATCAAATTATTCGAACACTTATTTTTGAGAAAATTTTCAACTCATATTTCATACATATTTGTTTAATTTTTAGAATCACATTTTACTATGTCATCACCATCGTATTATGAGTATATTCTTTCAACTCCCTCGTTTTTTAAATGACCATTTATTAAACACAATTGCTCTAATACCAGGTACAGCAATAAAGTGTTTTGACTGCAACAGCGTGAACAACTCAGCGTGTCTTGAGATGCATCTCAATCACATGCACGCGATTGTACCGGTGGTTGATTGCGGCAGTGCTCTACCGAATGCTTTGAACAAGCAGTTCTTCTGCAGGAAGATTACACAGACAAGTAAGTACCAGTTTATATCATCAAAAGTTGTCGCGTCATAGACCTTTGAACAACTATAGATAACAACAGCCCAAATTGTAGGTAGGTACTTCAAAAAAGGTGTGAAGACATTTCTGCAGGATCGGCATCGGCGACGCGCGAGTGATACCCCTGGTGTGGCAAGCGTCCATAGGCTACGGTAACCGCTTACCATCAGGCGGGTCGTATTCTTGTTTGCTACCTTAGTAATTTAAAAAAAACACCATTATATACATAAGCATCTATAATGAATAATGTACCGATGTAGTATGTATGTATAGTAAGTACTTACATAAGTTAATGATCAAATTATTTAATGACAGACGCGCTCGTTCGTGGTTATCAGTGCGTGTTAAATCATTCAGTATTCTGTTATGTTTATGTGATATCGAAACGATAATGCTTCGATAAAAAAATATGAGATGAATGTTTTCTTCCCAAATTGGCTGTATAGTATAATTCTCTTTTATTTTTTTCTTTATATGAAAATAAATACCATGTTCCGGGCGACTGTTGTTTGGATTAAAAATGAAATATATGCCTTATTGCAAACAGTTGAGATCCATTTCACCTGAAATTGCGTGACGGTGGTTACGTCATATGTTCATAGTGTTAACGGGGCCAAAGAAGACTGACATAAGCCATTGTATTGTGTGAGATTTTGTCCAAAATTCCTTATTATTTTTTCAGTTCTTCACCACGATAAGTCGCCAGAAGTGAGGATAGTTCGAAGCTGCGGATGGGTGAAGCACAAACGCGAATGCTACAAAGCTGATAACAGCGACCACCTCGAAACTGTGTGCCAATGCTTCGGAGACATGTGCAACGCTGCTGCAGCGCTTGGCAGCATCAAGACAACCGCTTCAGCTGCGTTTACAGCTTTATTTTTTGTGATTCGAAGTTGGAGGGAAAATTGAGAGACGAAAAAAAGGCAGGCCCGGACTTAGGGCTGTTTTTTGGGGCTGTAACGGTCTCTAAATGTCATTTATATGTTTGATTATTATAAAACAAAATTAAACTTTTAAGAGCTATTGGATAACATCCCTCATATTGAGGGGTTTGACGGTTTTATCAAGTAGTCCCATTGTTTTCTTCATTATTCCTACCCATCGAGGAAAAATCCCTAATACCGAAGAATCCAATTCCGCAACTAGGACCTAATCGAGAGATACCCCTGGTATTGCAAGCGTCCATAAGCTACGGTAACTGCTTACCATCAGGCGGGCCGTATGCTTGTTTGCCACCTTAGCGGTATAAAATGATTTTGATACATAACAGTACAGACCAATCACTGCATCTAAATGTTTACTAATAATATCGGTGGTGAGAAAATGGAATATATTTCAAACAAGATGAAATTGATAGCGCTTCCTTGAGTTAATTGTTCAATGTTACGTACCGTAGTATCCCCTATATTGATCTGTGGATGTTCCTAGTAGTAGTTAGGATATAGTAAGAAGTACTATTGTATAAAGATAAACCGAATTACTAACTATAATACTGTGTACTTTTGTTTATAGGTCAAGAGTTATCATTGGACATTACATTATTTATCTAGATATATGTACAAATATGACCGCAGATACTCACTTAATGTAACAGATTATAAGTGGTACAATAAATTAAAATTATTTACTGCAATATTACACTGTGATTTTTATTATTTGACATAAAAGTGTTATGAATATAAAATAACTAAATACAAAAGTACAGACAGAAGGAGTTTTGTTAGTATGGATGCATGTGATCGAATAGGGCCTCAGATTATACATTAGGCCAATAATAACAAAGCTTTTGTAAACAGTTGGTCTGTATACCCCGCGGATATAACTCGTTGAGCTTTAAATTTGTACAGAAAACGAGAAAAAATAAAAAATAATTTGTGACAAAAATACATTTAAAATAATGATTAAATATTCTCTGGTAGTGTGTTTATTTTCGGTTTGTATTAAATATGGTAAGTAAATATCTGTTTATATTCTTGAACATAGTTTATAAACTTAGAACTTTGAACTAGTTCATGTACCTCTATGTGCGTAAGTAAAAAACGCGTTGAATTTTTTTAGTTTCGACTTTTTTATACCTCTAAGGTGGCAAACAAACATACGGGCCGCCTGGTGGTAAGCAGTTAGCCTATGGACACTTGCAACACCAGGGGTATCACTAGCGCGTTGTCGACCATACAGAAATCTCTTCACACCCTTTTTGAAGAACCCCATGCTGTACTCCATTGGGACAACCACAGCGCGCTTTTATCCCTACTACGGCGATGCTAAATAAAAGAAATGCAATGTATTTGTTGAATGGCTTTAGGTGCGTTACTAGGTCATAATCATAATTTAATAAATTATCAGTCAAATTGGATAATATCTAATTAATTAATAATATTCATTATCAATTGACCGTTTCTTTATTATTCGTGTACACACATTTAAATGTAATTTTAATTGATATCAATATATGGCGTAAGAACACTTTAAAGTGATGATAGATAGTGGTATTTATGTCTAATAGCGCGTGTTTATGGATTCGAAACCATTGTACCTATCGGTGTTCAATATTAAACTATCAAATCAGAAAAATATAAATTATATCGGCATTTATTTAAAATTAAACACATTGTACACACACAATCACAATAAAAAAATACGCTAAAAAAATTTGTTACCCAAGAGCAATCACTCAATCACCATACACCAGCCCTTTTTGCCCAAACCCTAATTTGGCCCTGAACTTTTACCCACATCAAAATTACCTTATTCCAGCAACCTCAATCCGTTGTTACGAATGCAACAGCGTGAACAACTCCATGTGCATAGAGCCGACGCTCTACGACCAGGAAACCCTGCAGCACTACCTGGCGTCAATCAACTGTGGTCATGGGTTATACTCTACGGGAGACCATCAGTTCTTCTGCAGGAAGATTGTGCAGACCAGTGAGTATGGATGGAACATGGAGTTGAAGGCTGACATCTGACGTGGAAGCTGCAGCTTTGGACCTACCCATAGTGTGGCATCCCAACAGTGAAAGAATTTTTCAAATCGGTTCAGTAGTTTCGGAGCCTATTCAGTGCAAACAAACAAACAATCAAATCTTTCCTCTTTATATTAGTATAGATAGGAGATAGCTAAACGGTGGTCTAAACAAGATGGATATCGAAAATCGTCATCTCTTTGTATGGGATCGACATTTCAAATCGAATTATCAAGTGATTTTTAACAATTTCTTATATCCATCCATACGATGTTTGATCGATGACGATGCCGACATCAACTTTGTCTAGTCAAGGAGGAAGATTTTTGTTTCGCAAATGAATTGTATGCTGTGTAGAAAAGCAACCAGTGAATTTCTGGAGAACTCATAAACCTAGGCGAAGTAGTAGACTTAAGTATATTAGCAAAAGGTCAGCGCTTTATTTATAAGATTGCTAATCAGTAGGTCAGTCAGTATTATTGTAATTGTAATTAAACTAGCTGTCCCCCGCGGTTTTCACGGTGCCCGTATAGCATCTATCTGAGCCAAATATATATAATAATAATAATACTATGTTACTCAACAAACTGAATAAATGAGTACAGTATTACCCAACTGATAAGGCGCGTCGTGAATCTTCGTTCGCACAGAAAAGAAAGTATGGCACCGAAGATTAACGAAAGAATGCTTAAAACTTACAATCAACCTTAGATCACTACTATAAGATTCATAATACACTGCAGCTGTTAGTTCCGTCTGACTCGCAAGTCACGCCCCTCCGCACGGCGCGCGCTAACATGGCGGCAGCTGCCGACCAATAGCAGTTTCCGCGCTTTGAAAATTTACAAAAAGTATCTTCTGCGCAGGTGCATAGGTAAGCCATATCAGTTGGGTACTACGTACGTACATGAGTTTGAAATAATATGGCAGTAATTTACTTTCAGTTCTCCACAAAGGCTACGAGCCCGAGGTCCGCGTGACCCGGGGATGCGGCTGGGTGCGCCACAACCGGGACTGCTACAAGGCGGACAACGAGGACCACCTCGAGACTGTCTGCCAATGCTTCGCCGACGATTGCAACGCGGGCGGGATGGTCACGTACAGCGCGGCCATCTTGACCGCTTTGACATTGATAGGGTTATGTTTGTGAAATAAAGAATATATATAATATATTTTGTTTTCATATATCTATCTCATGCTGAGCACAGGCCTCCTTTCACAAATTAGGGTGAAAGGGAAAGGGTAGATACTCCACCACGCGTGCTCACTGCGGATCGGTGGATGGCTTGTGGTTAACCTACTGTTGGAGTTTTCAAGCCGCCTAGTTGGCGATAACCGGGACCAACGGCTTTACGTGCTTTCCGAAGCACGGAATCAATCTATCTATAGGTACCTTTAAAAAGAGAAGGTATTTTTTGCTGTAAATAGGCCAGTGTTTGACCTCAATCTCACCATGGTAACTGATGGTGTAATCGAAGGTTGTGAGCTTCATTGCGAAAGTACATCGTAAATGGCGGTCTAGTGCTGGCAGATGCCGGTACAACACGTCTTTAATCTGTGGTACAATTTAAACCACAGGGGAAATTTTGTGCAGAGGCAGGAGCGGATCCAGAGCATCTGGGTCTGATCTGGTAAATCTATCAGGTAATAATTTTTAAGTTATCTGAGAATACTCGCTCTCAGCCCATCTAAAACCACAATCGTCTGTATCTATGCTTAGGTATATCTTTTTTATTTTTTATTATTTGGAAAAAAAAAGCCAAACATAGTCAGATTGTCCAAAAAATATATAAAAAATGTAACCTTGCTGAGTTTCTTGCCGGATTCTTCTCAGTTGAAGGCCGAGTTCCGAACCGGTGGTAACTTCAGTAAATTTGACCTTCATAAGTGCCCTTCTGGGGCCTAAATTGAATAAATGGCTTTGACTTTGACTTTTGACTTTGGATCCAACACTGTACACAGGTTCCTAAAATAAGGATCCATCAAAGAAGGGGATAAAATGTGGGATTGGGGCGAAGATAACAAGGTTTCTCAGAGTTTCTGACTCAATGATGAGCTTATTCACGCCTAAACAGGCCTCTGACGAGCAACACCAGACGCCTATTGTCGTACTATGAACCTACCCCAGAGTTAATACCAATCATCACTTCACGCTCTGTCAGGCATGAGTCATGGTCAGTAAACACCGAGTCCATGACCCTGGCTGTGACGTCAGATGAGACGTGACCACTTCAATAGATCGACACTGACCATTTTAATTATATGTAGTACCTAAAAACCGGTGTGATTTGGTTTTCAGAGTAGCTGACAGGTCAGTCGGATAGTATCTGTGAGCTAGGCTAAGCTGACCTACAGGAACTGCTTATAGAAATGATAGCTCAATGATGAGGGTCGTAGGTTCGAATCCTACGAGCTTGTGCATTTGGTGGTGGTAAACATAGTGAAGATACTATGTTTATCTCAGGTCGTAAATATTCACAATATATATTATACTTGTATGTTTCGGCAGCTGAACTTGAGATCATTCTAGAATCAGCGTAGTTTGATATACCACCTTTGGCCACATCTCACTTCACATCATCAGTCAAACAAAGATCATGGAAATTTTGATTTTTACGAGACAGGGGCCGATGGTCCCTACTCCCTACGTACAAACGGACATGTCCCAAACACCATGTATGGAATTGGGAACATGTCTGACTGTCTTTTTGTACGTAGGGACAGGGACCGTCGAGAGTCGAGATGTACAAATATGCACCTTATGTAGCGGATCACTCTGATTTTTTTTATACCACTAAGGTGATAAACAAGCATACGGCCCGCCTCATGGTAAGCAGTTACCGTAGCCTATACACATGCAACACCAGGGGTACTCGCGCGTTGCCGACAAATGATTTTGTCCACGCGTAGACTCTGGTAGTATATCAGTATCATTACGTACAATTGTACAATCCCACCAACTTATCTGTGCTGACAGCGCCCTCTGTCGTGTGCAGACTTAAATTACGTGCACTTTTTTATTCTAGCAAACAAGCATTATTCCCGCGTGATGGTAAGCGATTACCGTAGCTTATGGACGCTTGCATTGGGGTATCACTCGTGCGTCCCCGATACTGTATAAATCTCTTCACACCTTCACACCTTTTTGAAGAACTTCACTCTACATTCATACATATGCACTCTACATGGTTTAAACAAATTGCCTCGAGATCTTGTTGTTATACTCTGAAATAACTTCAAGTATGACCACTATAAGACAACATTTTGTGTGCGGCAATGACCAACATCTACTGTGACTGAGGAGGAACTGGAGATGACATCTCTTCTCGGATTGCCAAGGCCCGAGCAACTTTCGCGCAGCTGCGCCCCGTATGGCTGTCTCGGAAGCTGACCCGAAGAGTTAAGCTCAAGATATTCAGGTCCAACATGAAGTCTGTACTTCTGTACGGGTGCGAAACGTGGAAGGTAACCAAGGACATCTCGCACCAGCTCCAGGTTTTTGTCAAACGATGCGTTCGCCAAATTCTCGTTATCCACTGGCCTGAGAAAATCTCGAACGTAGAGCTCCGAGAACGCTGCCACGAAACACCGATCGACCAACAGATCAAGCGTCGCAAATGGAACTGGATTGGCCACACTCTCCGAAGGGACCCCGACCATATACCCAAGCAGGCAATGGACTGGAATCCGCAGGGGAAACGAGAGCGTGGCCGTCCCAAACAAACTTGGCGACGCACTGTGCTTTACGAAGCGAAGAAGATCGGGAAGTCTTGGAGTGAGATCAAGCGAGACGCTCGAGACCGATGGGGATGGAGAGTTTCTATGGACGCCCTCTGCCCCATCTAGGGGACACAGGATCATAAGAAGAAGAACTGTCTCTCTCACTGTCTCTCTCTCTGTCTCAGTCACAGTGACTGAGACACTAACTGCCAGTTCTGAAAGCCAAATCAAAGTTAATCTATAATCAAAACTGTTGCCGTCTTCGTCATTTCAGACGACATTGACAGTGACAGGTATACTTTCAACAAGAGATTAACTTTGATTTGGCTTTCAGAAACTGGCGGTAAGCAGACAGCGTTTTTCATAAAAGTTGTCTAAACATAAACACAATTTGTTTCATTATTAGTTCCGAGATTTATAGGTATCTTTAAGTGACCCGTATTCATTGCTCTTGAGTGTAAATTATCCTTCACTGTCCTCCACACTGTGCTAAAAGTTTGTCATCATTTTAGGCTGATAATAATCTTTTGTTACCAATAAAAAGTACCTATAATCAATCAGCAGATGTAGTCACTGTCGCTCAGCGTTGCCAGATTTTTTTTCGGGCAAATCGGGATTTTGTTACCTCTTGAGTAAAAAAAGCGGGATTCTATCGCTGAAAGCGGGACATACCTACAAATTTTATCTTGTCAAGACTTTTTTTGGCCGGTTTTTGCCAAGTGCGAGTCCTACTCGCATACCGAGGATTCTATAGAAACTTGTATTTAAATAGTTAATTAATCACGGGAATCGAGTCTAGAAGATTTTTCATCTTTTTTCGATTGTTCTAATATAATGGCATTTTTTTTTATGTTGTAACTACAAAACCCTATCCGGATTTCTTCCTTTACTTGTGCTACATGGAATTTCTTCTTGCCAAATTTTATGATTCTAGGTCAACGGGAAGTACCCTATAAGTTTTGATTCCCTTGCGAGCTTCAAAATATGCGGCATATACGGCCGTATCTTTTGATTGCGTTGACTTAGAAGTATGATTTTATGTCACAGTGACATTTAGCGCACTTTGGCGCGGTTCTCCCTCCACACCACTGCCACAGATGACTAAATAGTTACTACGTAACCAACCACAGCGGTGTTTAAGACGCATCACGTAAAAGCTGGTGCCATTTCTGTGCAGTGGTGTCTTTATTCCCACTTCCACGTCCAACGATGATTTCACCGTCGAGTAATCCTCGAAAAGCGGGACAGAGACTGTCCCGCGCGGGACATTTAATTTTGGACTGAAAATCGGGACGTCCCGCCAAAATCGGGACGTCTGGCAACGCTGCAGTGTCGCTATACTGTGGAGTCATTGTGGAGAGAAGCTGTAGCATATTAGCACGATAATAAACACCTGTAGAGTACATCTGAAGGTACCTATATAATATTGTTCAAACAGCTGAATACCTTAACAATACAGCTTTGGTATTCTGAAACGTTTTTGACAGCAACCGACGACGACTCCGTTGTGACGGTTAGTCCGGGAGGTAGCGTTGCAAACACAAAAGTCATAGTAAGCCGGCTGACGTTGAAATGTATAGTTGATCTTATATGACTAATAAGTGAACCGACCGTCTGCTCAAGTAAGTGCTCAAGTCTTCTACATCCGTCATCAGCCACTCCCAGTAAAAAAAAAGACATAGTACGCCGGCTCAAACTTGTTTCATAAGTATTTGACATAATACTGAGCTGAAAAAAATCGTCTGCTGCATGGTGGAGGGGGGAACACGCGTCAGCTGCTCGCATGAATTTGTAAAAAAAAAGTTTACCCCTGCCGTAACCTTCCAATCCTAAACCCACCGCGGGTGCATCGCTGATGCGTGGTTCACATATTAGTCATTCAAGATCTATTGAAAAAGATGGCCATCGATCGGCATATTAATACTACCTAAAATGCATCAGTACCTCCCGGACTATTGCATGTCGAAACAATTGAATACTTGAATAGGTCAAAAGAATTAAAATGGGCTGGAAGGTGTATTGTAAACATCAACTGCGCTCTGCGAGTGGATTTCATTTATTTTAATGATCTGAGTCGTAATCCCAAGCTAAGCAAACTTATGATATGGAAACTAGATAAAGGCTAATTTTATTTCATATTTTAGTAAAACTTTAATGTACTGAATATACCAATTTTAAAGGTTTAATATGAAGGCTATTCATTGGTTTAACTTTATCTTAATATTACGACTTAAACTTCACAAAAAGAAAGCTAGATATAGCGCCCATATTTTGAAAATATTGAAACAATTAACATTTTTTCACGAATAATGTTTAATAACACACTCGTATGTAAGTACATACTACTAAATTGACGAGGTATTTTTTTATAAGGAATAATAAAAATAAGCCAGATATCAAAGACTTCTATATAGAATTTGGAAGAAATTTAGCATTTCCAGTAAATAAAAATGCATTGACTTTGTAGTGCTGTGCACAATTTAATCAATGTTTATTTCAACAAGAATAGTTAAAGAATTACTCGCCAAAAGTCTCAACTGTTGAGCTTGACGACGTTTTTCCAAGATATCTTCATCATTGGCTGATTTAAGGATGCCCATAATATGACTTATCCGAGCTGCAGATATCTGAAATATGTATACCAACTCTGTAACCACTATAAAATTAGTATCATCATCATATTCTGTCACGAGATGTCCTCTGCTGAACTGGGCCTTTGTTTTTGACTGATTTCGACAAAGAACAGTCTTGGATTTATAATAAATAATTTGTAATAAAACATACTTACTTCAAATATCATAACATTACACAGAAACTATCATAAATGAAAGTGATCCACAAAGTGACAGGTTTTTTTTATAATGGATACATAATACGACCTTAATAGGAGCTTCCTAAAATTAAACATTAATTAATTGACCAATTGAAAAATGTAGCACCGCACTACGAATGTATAGAGAATAGACCGCGACGACGGACGTCGTCGTCGTCAGCTGTCAAAAAAGAACAGAATTGCACTACAGGCCGTTACAAAAACACGGATATTCATTCACACTGTCATCCTGTGGCCTTACAAACTAGCTTAATTTCTAGGACAACATTACTGACGAGTGTATGTCGGTTGCGAATGGATAGCTTTGAATATAAATAAATAGGTAATCTTGGGAGATTCTTCACACATCAGGGAGCCAACCACCATCTCCTAAAACAATATTATTATAACGTTACTTGTCTTTTGTCCTGTTTTGACGTCGGATGTCAAAGAAGGACGAAACACAAGTAAGGTTATATTAAAGTAATATGTTATCCCAAACCCCAAAACTAGCTTGTATCAACTGGGCAGTTGCTCCAACTTTATAAAGCATAAGTCCGGTCATGCATAAAGTACTGCTGCCATCTTTGGGATGGATCAGCTAAGTACCAGCTTGACGCCCTCGACTCAATAGACCGCCGAGCCAGGAGACTAATCGGAGATGAGTCTTTAATTAAGGCGAAACTCACGAGCCTTGACCATCGAAGAAAGGTTGCTTGCTTATCGGTTTTCTACAGGATATATTTTGGCGAGTGTGCACAGGAATTATTCAACCTTATTCCACCATCTCCACATTGTTCACCGAACCACAAAACGCCGGGAAAATTTTCACCCGTACGTTGTTGACATACCGAATATACGGACACAGCGTTTTGCATCCTCATTTATAATGCGGACAGCAAGGGAGTGGAACTTGCTTCCGGCGTCTGTGTTTCCTGACGCTTACAATCTAGGTACTTTCAAGGCCAGAGTGAATAGGTTTCTTCTGGGTAAGCGTGTTTCATCTTAGGCTTCGTCATCGCCCCTTATGGGCGGGTCAGTGGCCAAATGCAAGCCCATTTAATTTAAAACAAA
The DNA here is from genome assembly GCA_951394255.1 of Polyploca ridens. NCBI lineage: Eukaryota > Metazoa > Arthropoda > Insecta > Lepidoptera > Drepanidae > Polyploca > Polyploca ridens. The sequence continues at coordinate 2,473,193 of OX596258.1, forward strand.
AAACCGAGAAATAATAACTAATAAATACATGGAAAAAGCAATAAACATTTGAATTTGAATTTGAATTTGAATAATAGTACCTAACTGTATAATAGTACTACGGTACTACGTATGGAAAGATAACTGAAAGTATTCATTCTTTATTTGCATTCCACAATATCAGTATTAAACCATAGGTGGTAAATTATGCAGATACATTTTACATTAGCTATTATTGCACTGCAACTGATACCTACCGTTTTAAGGCTAAAAGAGCGGACAAATTTTGCATTGTCCATTCTAATCAACATTTATGGTGTAGGTAAGTACCTACCTAATATTTGTACGTAGTATTTATATACTCTGAGCTAATATACAAGAAATGGCCCACCCCCCCTAAACAAGATGGTTGTTGACAATCGTCATCGTTAGTAAACGATCAAACTTTCTATGGGATTGACATAAGAGATTGTTAAAAATCACGTGATATTTCGATTTGAAATGTCAATCCCATTTCCATACAATAGTTGATCGTTTACTAACGATGTAATTTCAACTTTCTATCTATTATTTATATGATACCGAATACAGTGCATTAAATAAGTGAATATCTTTACTGAATACACATACTTTGTATGAAATGAGTCTGATCAGGATATTAGCTGATGGTTGGACCCAGACGAACACACAAAAATATGATTATGGATTCTAACTTGATCAACAAAAATGTTTTATTGCTTCTTTCACGTACAGCGCCATCTCTGCAAATATAAGAGGACTACTTAGCTAGATTTCACATAACATTACACATAGATGGCAGTGTAAGTACTTTACGATCGAATACAGCATAGTTCTTTTGTGATATTTAGTTATTCGTTATCAGTATTTATTTACTCTGAATGATAAGTATTATATATTAAAAAAAAATATAGTATGTCATTCCTTGAATGGTAAAATAATTACATAAATAAATTATAACTATCCACTAGGTATTGAGGAAACAAAAATACCTATGTAAATGAGTTTGGAAGAATTTAAATTAAATATACCTATATAAATAAATATTGTTTTTGTTTTAAAATTATTGCAACGCCAAAATGAAAATGTTTATATGATATACATCTATTTATTTATTCAAGTGTCGGCATTTTGCCAAATATTGGAGATAGTGACTTAAAATTTTAACACTTCAAGCATGTCAGGTTGGCCGAGTGGTCTAAGGCGCCAGATTTAAGCTCTGGTTCCCGAGAGGGAGCGTGGGTTCGAACCCCACACCTGACAGATTCTTTTTATTTTAGGTACAATTTTTATTATTATTTTAACGAATGTCATCTTTTGAAGAAATATTTCAATATGATTGAATCTACATATATCAGTACCAATATAATAAAGTGGAAAAGTTTTTTGTTTCTTTAAGCGAGCTAATCTCTGGAACTTACAGTAGGATTCGAAAAATTCTTTCACTATTAGGAAGCTACATTATCCCCGAGTATTTTATCCCGGGAGCACGGATGAAACTTCGGGGGGAAGCTAGTAACAATATAACCTATGCATATTCTGGTACAGCGCGCTTTTTCAGTGTCGTTTTTTTTCACAACATTTACTTAGGTAGGTTACCTACCTGCCTAAGAATTTAACCTGTGTCAACAAAACAATTATTATTAAAATATTAAATTGGTACTTACTTACAATGAGATTAGAAGATACCTATTTACTTCAACTATTCATTTCCAATTCATTATATAATTCGGAATAAATTGATGAATTGCATAAGACTCTACGAATTCCTAAAAATGAATTCCATTAGCAATATTGCTTTTCTTCATTTTTAGCCCACCTGGGCCCGCATGGGCGAGGGTTGCACTCATCCCTCTCGTTCATGGGAGGATTGTTTCTAAGGTGGGGGGGCCGTCTACTATGAGCTATTGTCACACCAGCGCCATCTCAGTATAATAATAACAATACATGATGATTTTTCCAATTGACCATGGATGGGGATGGAGGCGAGGGGCCGCTGTGGTACTTTCTTTAAAAAAAACCTATACTTTGTAAAAGATGGCTCGATCTCTGCGACAGTTGTTTTAGTTGATTTAGAAGTAGCTATAAAATTAACTGGGTATTTTGATGGGTTGGCATCATCATAATTATTATTGGATGTAAATAGTCATAGTTAGTTATAGGTAGTATTTATATACACTGAGGTTATAGTTTATAACTAACTATGATATAAGAGTGTGTATTTTGTGTGAATAAATTTTTTTTCTTGTTTTTAATTATGTTATTTAATGTCTGCGTCGAATGGCGAAAAATAAAATGCTTTTCTTTCTTCTTCTTTTTCTTTTTCTTTAGTCATATGAAAATTAAAATTATTACTTTAGGATTCACCTGTTTAATCTGTGGTTGATTGTATGATGATACAGATAAACCTTATGCTAAAGCCATAAGATTAATTTTCATATGACTCAAACAACTGTCGCACATATATGCAAAAATGTTCACTTTTCCACGATTCTAGGGATCACAAGGGGCTTTTATAGCTAATCTATTTTGTGAATGTGTCGTTTATAGGGTTCCGTACCCGTAGGGTACCAAACGGAACCCTATTACTGAGACTCCGCTGTCCGCTCGTCCGTCCGTCTGTCTGCCAGTAGGCTGTATCTCATGAACGGTAATAGGCAGACAGCTGAAGTTTTCAGAGAATATGTATTTCTAATGCCACTATAACAACAAATAATAATAAAAAAGTAATTTAAATAAATTAAATCGTCTTCAAAATATACTAAAAAGTATAAAATAACTCTAATCTGACATTGATTTGAAGTCAGCGAAATGTTTTCAATGAAATAAGTCGTGCTCTTTCGCGATATTTTTTTTTTAAATTACTTTTTTATTTCGTCATTTTTAGTTTTTCTTAAATGCCTGGAATTTGACCAAGGTTTTGAGATGTTTTTCCTTTGACACCACACCCGTAGCTGGTATCAATAAGCCAGGCCGTCACACATATTTGTCCATATCTTGAAAACTACTGAACCGATTTCGATGATACTTGCACTGTTCCCTAAGTTAAAGTAAATTTAAACCAATAAAAAAAGAATGGTTACAATCCGAATAATATCTTCGGAGATATGCGTGGACAAACAAACATACATACAAACATACATACAAACATACATACAAACATACATACAAACATACATACATACAAACATACATACAAACATACATACAAACATACATACAAACATACATACACCTATGAAATTTTGTATATTTGTTTGGAAGCCCTAATAGATCATCATATGTGAATATTTTGCAGTTCCAATAATATTACATACATACGTGTCGAATTGATAATCTCCTTTTTTTTGAAGTCGATTAAAAATGATTTAAAATTAAAGGGGAACAATACCCATACAAGAAACGTCTTTTTGGCGTTTTTTGTTTCATAGCAAAGTTGAGTTAGTTAATATTGTACGGAACCCTCCGTGTGCGAGTCTAACTCGCACTTGGCCGGTTTTTATTTTTAACACGTTCTCTGCCAACGCGGTCAGTGCTGACCGACAGCGAAGTTTCTCTTTAGGCCTATTAACAATCATTAATCTATTTAAAATTTACTAAATTGTTTTTTTGCTTATATCTTCTTTCTTTCCTCCATGGCTTATATGCTTTCATCTTTTACTCAAATGTAATTTGGTTGTAACAAAAGTCAATTTGAGCCATTATTTATGGAAATAATTATGTCAACACACAGACAGGAAACTGCGTTTTTTCTCGGCAGAGAACGTGTTAAAAAGGGCCAAGTTCATACAAAGCGAATGTGAATTAAATAACTGCGCAATTCCAACCGCCGTTATAAACAAAACGTGAAGGAAAATAACCGGCTGTTCTGGAATTGACCTTATCTTTCCAAACAATCATCGAATATCAACCTTATTTCAAGGATTTAGGAGTTTTTATCGCAAAACGCTGCGGTTTGTTTTGCTTCGCCCACACATGCGCAGCGTATCTTTCATTCAAAACACAGATATAATGTAAACACACACACGTGATGAGCGAGCGGAAATACTCGTAAAGGGCTTCTCTGTGGTAAAGGGTGCAAAATGTGCTCATAAAAATGGATATAGGTCTATACAATTTGTCTCTTATTATGCGATAACGACGTTTGTAGGAATCCTTCCTACATTAAAAATGCAAAAATGAAAATGGCTTCGTTGTTCACAGATATTTAAAAAAGTCGGATATATAACGCTAACAAAAAACTGTGTCACTCAAGTCGGCCACCATGCTGTACGTACAAGCCGGCACGCACACATTCACACATTAGTTGAGCGCGAGTAATCGACTCTGTGTAAACGGCGACAGAGTTTAATTTCCCGCGGAATAGCCAACTAAGGTGTGCGTGAGAGGTGGCCGACTCCATAGACACAGATTTTTGTTAGCGAGAATATGTCCTCCGTAGTCTGTGTCTGCAATTCTATAATATCCAGAGTGCACGAATGGTACCACACCAGTTAATCAATGGCTTATTGACTCGTTTCATATTTGCGTGTCCCTTAAATGTAATAATAGTATTCAGATAATGGAAGCCAAAATCAATGAAGGTCAATACCATTTCATTACGAGGCGGGCCGCAGCACCTTAGTTCTGTACCTACCCCGAGTGTAAAGAATTGACGTTAGTAAACGCTTACTTATGGTAGGTAGGCTGGCTCTGCCGTACGATCGCGTTTTTTGCAAAAAACCACGTGGTTTCAAGTAAATCATGGCCTAAAGATAGTTTCCTTGCTTATTTAGATTACGCCTGATTTATATAGATTTGTTCTGATAAAATGACGAAATCTGACGAGGAAAAACCATGACACAAATAAAATTCAATAGTTATGTTAATTAATAGGTAGCTAGAGACTTTACAAGAATACATTCAGTCAAAGGATTTCGTGAAACCACTACTAACCACGGGGTTTTTCGCTTAAAAACGGATTACACAATCCAACCGTGACATGTACCTACTTTGTTTCTGCGAAAAACGTCTGCGTCACTGTGTGAGTCATAAGCACTCATATCATAGCTGGCTGCCGTATACGTATTATACTGTGTGTAGAGCAGTGTAGTAGCACAGTTTTACCACATACAGTTGCGCAACGAATGTACTTACGCAGAGCAACGGAGGGGAACTCGCGGGGTGTCGGGACGGCCCGGCCGCGCCAAGCTAACACCGCTTAGTTGGCTCGATCGTCCGCGAAAGGCTGACGCGTTCTTGTTTGTGAATGTTGTAGGTACTGTTCAGTGCTCAGGGTTCAGTGTACCTATATTATAATGTCGCAGACAAACTGTTCTGTATACGGCTGTAAATCAACGACGAAATATAATAGAGATTTAAAATTTCATAGATTTCCCCGTGACGCGAGGTAATTTATTCCTATAACTTCGTAAGATGAGTTCCCACCTACTATATACCTGCAATATGTAGTCTAAAATATGTTTGATTTAAATTATACTGTTGTAGTTAGACCTATATAATTTATTCTGCGTGTTCAGTCAACGAACGCAGAAGTAGCTTAACATTTTAGTAGGTACCTTGTCGTAGTAAATAGTATCTACCTAAAGTGAGAGTGGTTTGAATTTGTCATTAATATAAGCTGTGACATTGTACCAAAATATTCCCGGTTGAGAGCTTGCTCGCTGATTTGTCCGCATAAGGGTGCTATAGCCAAATTTTGGGCCGGTCAAATCTTCTTGTCAATAAAAAAAAAACATAATATTTAACTACATCTGAGTTTGACACGTAGTATAGGTAGGTAGGTACCTACTGATATTCGTCCGTACCATCTTACATAGTAGTTAATATTGATAGTACGAGAAGGTCTATGAAAAAACCATTGACCTATAAGCATAGTAGTGTTTATTACTCATAAATAAATGATGACATTATCATAACAATATAATTATTTTATTTTCTTTTTTGTGACAACCCTTGCGTATTTGCTCGTGACAACGTTGGTACTCATACGAACGGCGGCACGGCCCGACATCAAAGGCGATTTCCTACTGTAAGATGGTAATACTGTGGTAGTAGGCAGGTAGGACGTTGATTATACCATACTACGTCACACGGGTAAACCGGTATTATAACAGCTGTTTTGATTGTTTCTGCTTGGCAGAAAAATCTAAAAAAAACATATATTTTTCTGCCAAGCGAATTGAACAATTAGATCGTAGATTCGATTCCTATAATAGGTATAGCTTTTGTGAATGGAAACATCGTGAGGAAACCATTATCACTGAATAACATCCTCAACTTGAAGGTCTGTCCGAAGTCCGAAGGTCAATTACTGGTCGAAGTCGATGAATCGGTTCGGTAAAATCGGTTTAGTAACACTAATAAATTCCCATAGATTACAGAATAGTAGGTAAATTCCGCTCAAGATTGACTAAAAGTGTATAAAGTAACTTTTTTTCAAAGTTTATAAATTATGTTGACAGTATTTAATAAATGAGATGAAATAAGTTCTTTGTTAAAAACACAGACTACGGAGGACATAATTCTCGCTAACAAAAAACTGTGTCTATGGAGTCGGCCACCTCTCACGCACACCTTAGTTGGCTATTCCGCGGGAAATTAGACTCTGTCGCCATTTACACAGAGTCGATTACTCGCGCTCAACTAATGTGTGAATGTGTGCGTGCCGGCTTGTACGTACAGCGTGGTGGCCGACTTGAGTGACACAGTTTTTTGTTAGCGAAAATATATCCGACTTTTTTGAATATCTGTGGTTAAAAATTTCATTTTTAATACAAGCTTTTTTTTGAGTGACTGTACTTTTTGTTGACCGTACTTGCATTGTCATCCAATACACTAATGTATACAAAATATCAAGTCAATCCGATCACTGGAAGTGGGTGAAATTCGACTTGCAAGATTCCACCCGAACAAACCCCTACATTGCAAGTTAAAAAATAAACAAAAGCATTGAATTATTACACATAGAAACAAAGTACACGCGCGAAACACAATCCATTCAATTGGAGCCATAATGGCTCCAAATGACCGCCGCGCTCAGTGCTGCAAACTCTCCTTCTTTTCCAGGATATTCCATGATTTTTGAACAAGTCTCCTTATCTCCTTATTTATTTTCCAATTCAATGAAAATCTCCTGAATTATCACGATGGAGCCAAGTGTACGACATTTTATATTTTTCTAAGAATAACACTTGTTATTGACGTAAAATAAATCAATCAATGCTCTCAAAGCATAATAAATCATAATACATCAACATAAATGTAAAGTGATTAAGATTCCGAATTAACCTTGCGTGTTGTTTTTATTTTCATAAATACATTTATTTTTGAACATAAATTGATATTTTATCCAATAAAGGTCAATCCATGTGAAGTTGAAGTGAAATGAAATAAATTACGTTTATCGTGATTTTTCAAGTTGTCTCTAAAAATCCGTGAAAAGTTTTATTACAATGGTCACCATTTTACTAAAACATGTATTTTATGGGCAATGACAGGTACTGACAGAGCGGACAATGTGAAAGTGATTTATTGTGATGAACTTATCACTCGACACTGGCATAAACAAATCGTAATAAAAAGGATTTGTTTGCCAAACTTAAAACTAAGGAGAAGAATTAAAAATTCCTACTATCCTAAAGAAAGCAAAACGGGTATTTTTTAACTTCTCCTTATTTTTTTCCCTGTCTCCTGGATTTTCGGCATAAATATACTTCTTTTTTGCAAGTTGGGGTTTGCAGCACTGGCCGCGCTGTCAGTGTACTGACTGGCGTTTTAATGAGTGGAGCTCTCAGAAAAATAATAAATATGACGGTTTGTGCAGTAAAATTGTGTCATAATTCATCAGGGAAGAAAGATTAGAATTCTGTTGTAATATTCCATAGATAAGCCACTAATTTTATTGCGTAATTCATCTAAAATAACAAAATTCAAAAATAAAAATTCTTCACTCGGATTTCGAGCAAAGTGTTGCCAGCTGTTTGTGTGCGAATTTGTGTTGTTTTACGTAATTGATACTGATTTGTGTAAGTGTTGAGTAAGTAATTGAGTCCGATAAGTTGTTTCTTTTACTTATAGCTATTATAACTGACTAGCTGTCCCCCGCGGTTTCACCCGCGTTCTTGGGATAAGTAGCCTATAATACTCGGGATAATGTAGCTTCATATTAGTGAAATAATTTCGAATCAGACTGGTAGATTTACACAGTAGTAGGGTCATTGCGCTGGTTTGCCGTCCAGTACCACTTTTCGTCCATATGACTGAGGTACTACAAACACATGCGTAAAATTTGAATACAAACGTACCTTGCCGCGCAAGTTTGGACTTTTTGCGATCCATAATGTCTAGGCAACAGTTCTATCAACATGAAAATGTGATTTGACGAGTAGTGACTTCAAAAATATTTACGTCAGTGACCGCTTCGCATCCCTGCCTTACAGAAGTCAACGCGCCTAAAAAAAATTATACCGGTAGGAAAAGTTCATGGTAAGTTTAATAACTGTTTTAGCTAGTTTACGTAATGTTTTTGGCAAGTATGTCTATTTAACACCATATTTAACACAAATTTAAGTGTTTATTATAGTTTTTTTATGGAAATCTTAGTAAAATTTAGTGGACTAATACTAGCATACCAATTTAGCAAAATATTTGGTTTTCGTCCACGTGGACGGAAACCCAAATAGCTATGTGAATATTTGTAATGGTCATTTTACTTCAACGGACCTATAAAATAATGAATTATCTCCCAATAATGATCTTTATTGCAATGAGTTTAGACATTTTAGTTTCCGTCCACTCCTTTGTCAGTGTTGCGGGAATAAAAAATATTTATTGGACGTGGACGAAAACTAAAAAAAGCGTTTAATGTGGTGTTAATTTTCGTCCATGAACGAGCACTCGGGTGGACGAAAATTAAAAAAAAGATATTCTTTTGCATTATTTTTCGTCCATAGACATATTATTTGTATACTAGCTGTTCCCCTGCGATTTCACCCGCGTTCCCAGGGTATAAAGTAGCCTTGTCATTTTAAAAACTTATTTTAAAACTAGAAAGTAAACCGCCGCGTACACGGAAGATTCCTTAATAAAGGCTCTAACTGCAATTTGGGAAAATAAGGCGTACAAATGTAGCAAACGCTTAGGGAAGATGGCAACTGTATTCCAAGCAGAAACATACGCCATAATAACCTGTGCTCAGGAGAATATAGATAGAGGAACCAAAGGTAAATCCATCTATATTCTCAGTGACAGCCAAAGCCATGGCATCCTACAAAGTGGACTCCAGACTTATTCTGGATGCTGTTCAAACCCTAAACAGACTTGGGAAGCATAACAGGGTAAGACTGATGTGGGTCCCTGGGCACAAAGGAATCCATGGTAACGAAGTGGCAGATGAACTGGCAAGAGGGGCTCAGCAAATGACTTTAATATTTGAATATCGACGTGTCTCGTAAAGGCCACATTTAGGGAGTTTGCAGATCAAAGACAACGAACACATTGGCTGTGTAATACCGGTCTACAACACTCCAAGAAATTCCTAGGCTCTAATTTCAAAGCCCGGGAATGCATTTGGAATATGAGCAGGGGGCAAATCCGCTACCTGCTTGGGGCCTTTACTGGGCACTTTGGAACCAACGACATGCTCATGAAGATGGGTCTAACCGCGACACCCATGTGCAGGTTGTGTGGGGAACATACGGAACGCATGGAGCACCTTCTGTGCATGCGATGCACTGGCTGGTAAGCGAATGAGTCTACTAGGGATCGGATATCCAAAACCAGAAGACTATAGGCTCATATCTCCTAGCCTCGTTGTAAAACTCATGAAAAGAGTTTTCAACGAGACTGGGGAGGAGTAAGGTATCTAGGGGACCACAATAGATCCCAATGGGTCGAAGTGTCCGAGCTATTTCTCGGCCCCTCCATAAGATAAGATAAGATTGGGCTCCAGTGCCTACCCTCCTACTCTGTCATCAGTACCTGAAAATCATATATGGTCTAAGTTCATCTCAAGACAAGTCCAACATCCCCAAACACGGCTAGAATACGTTGCTACGCTATAGAGTCGCAGTTCCTACCCTCCTACTCCATCATCAGACCCTTAAAACCATATATGGTCAAAAATCACCATACAATTCCAACGACCCCAAACACGGCCAGGATACGTTGCTCCACTATGGAGTTCCAGTGCCTATACTCCTACTCCATCATCAGACCCTGAAAACCATGCATGATTAATGTTCATCTAACGACAATTTCATGACTTCAAACACGGCTACGATACGTTGTTCCACTATTGAGTTGCTGTGCTTGTGCTGTGGTTGTCATTGTAATACGCATGATTGATTTGTTTTCTTAATTTCTTTAATTATAGCTAATAAAAGAAATAAAAAGAGAAAAATGACAATAAGGCTATTAAATAGTAAATATATTACGTTGTTGATTAAATAAAAGTATATTATAATTGCTTTTTAACTTGATAATTCACCTGCACTTCTTTTTCTACATAGTGGTCGAAATCTAGCTCACACTAGGACGAAAACCAATTTTTTTGGACGAAAACTAGCAAAAACCCTACTTTTGATAAAATATTTTTTTATAAAAAGAGATGTGAAAATGATTTATTTTCTCTTAACATTAACCTAAAGAAGACTAATTAAGCACACACAAAAAATATAATACATTTAAGTAAGGGTACTTCAAGATATTCATTTCGGATCACAAAGCTGGCAACTCCGATAATTGGACGAAAACCAGCGCAATGACCCTAGTTTTACAGGTAGTTTTTTGTTTTATAGAAATTGACCCGTTTAAACAAACAAACAAAAAACTCTTCCGGATTCTTGTATTATAAATATTAATATTTTATTAGTATAGATTCAGTTAGATATTATAAGAATGTATAGCTATTCGTCTTTTATACGATAATGATAATTAAATACCTACATACTTCTTAATCTTCTTTTTCTGTACAACCTATCATATATGAAACCTATCATTACCAACAATACCTACTACAAATTGTACGATCGTTCATAGCTTTGCACATTGTTTTGGTTTACTATGTTAAAATACCCAACATAAGTACTATGAAACATAACCATTCAACTAGTAATAAATAAATAACAGGCCTGTGTCTATGATAAGATAAATTATCTAAGACGCAGAACATTTTAAACTATTTAATTAATTTTATGAATACTTACTTCCAATTTCATTCACTAGTATCGGAAGGTTAATTTTACCGAAAAATTTCGTTTAGCTTGCAACATTACTCGTGCGCTTGTGTGCGTGTCAGCGAGTGTAATTATATGGTACTCACGCACACATTGGTTGTCAAGTGGCCTACGAGTCGCGAGGATTTTTGTTCGATACTTCGCTTCTAAGCGTAATAATTCAATGAACAAAAGCTTGTAAAAATGTACCTTGCTACTCGTCAAATAATAAATCTCTCGCGCATTCTTATCGGTCCGTTCAATTTCGGCACTTGCTAGAAATTTTCGGCTTCGAGCTAAACTTCGGCCCATTTTAGCCGAAGCCGAAGGTTTGGCCGAAAGTGTTTTTTTTTGGCTGCAGGTGGCTAAAACCGTAGCTTCGGTCGGTCTGACACTTATCGCCACCGACTCTAGAGTGTTCCGACTAGTGTTGCCAGGTGTCCCGATTTGCGCGGGACGTCCTGATTTTCAGGGGTCTGGTGACACGTCCCGATTAACCCTTGATCGGGACGCCAAATGTTCCGATTTTTCACTAACCTCATGAGTCTTTACTATATTTGATAATTTTGACAGGAAAAGTGAATATAACTAAGCTGCTACTCCATAAAAATATTTTTGCTTTCATATTTTCTCACCAAATTCAGACTTTCACTACTGTCCCGATTTGAAACCCAAAATCCCGATTATTTTATCCTTACGTTCCGAAATTTGAAACACGGGACCAGGCAACACTAGTTCCGACCGTTCCGACAGCTGCACTTGAGCGCCAATTCCCTGTTAGGGTTTGTGTGCTATCTTCAGCCACATGGTGAGATTGTAGTGTCGTGTTCCATCGATAAGTAAAGTCACCAGATCTCCAAGAGGAGGCGCAGTGCTGGCAGTTTAGTACCCGGGAGTCGGGACCAGCCAAGTAGTAAATGTTGCCCATTTCAATGCCAGCATTGATCCCTCCTCAAAACCCTTTTGGGTGGTAGCCTGGTAGCACCAATGCGATGGTAAATGCTCACCATCAGGCGGGCTTTATGCTTGAGCTGATTATTACACAATAAAAGGCAGATGGAGCGCGCGAAACATGAAAGTGGGGCCAAAAAAGCAAATACAAAATCAAAATCAGATACCTACCTGCTTACTATTCTGTAATCTGTGCCTACCTGGTATTCGCTTTTGAATTTGTATTTGCTTTGCATAAAACAATGTTTAAAATGAACTGTTATTTTTTAAATAAAGTTTGTTAAACAAAGCAAATACAAATTCAAAAGCGAATACGCTATCTTATAAAAACTAATGTCTGCGCTAATGTCGAAGTTTCTAGTTCGCCCGTAACATAGTACTCTTTACTTGTATACTATACCTAGGTATGTCCCGAAGGTCACCCACCCGTCTGCTTGGAGGCAACTTTACACTAAACTATCGATCGGCTGGTATATTTAGATTATGACGACATTGACCGACTCACACACAGACACGCTGGGGTGAAAATGTGAGTGTTCTCGACGCGCCCCTTCGATTAAATGGAAGAAAGAGATTATATTATTTATCGGTTTTGTAATGTTAGGTGTTGGTTTTTATTATTATACTTACTTAGGTAGGTACATTATGTTTGTCGAACAGTGCCGGATTAAAAATCCGGGTCCGAAGGAACTATAATCAAGGGCCCTTGGGAAATCTTATCATACCTATACCTTTGAAATAACTCTTTTCAATGAATTCTAAACATATTATTTTACTGGACCAATTTATTAAGGTGGAAAACAACGTGAGGAAACCTGCATTCTAAGGAAATCTAGATAGTGAGGAAACTGGCATCGTTAGGAAATCTGCATAGTGAGGAAATCTGCATCGTAAGCCAATCTGTATAGTGAGGGATCCTGCAAAAATCTGCATCGCGTGGAAACCTGCATTATGAGAAAATAAAAAGTTACGAGGCATGCAAGTGAAGTAATCCAACAATAACTAATCCACACTCAGCCTGTGTACTTGAGTACCTTGTATGACCTCTTTTCTAGGAGAGTCTATCAGCACTTCAGCAGTACAGACGTAGGTACCTACTCGTATATATTTTGGTGAGGCCTTAGCATTTCAAGCAAGATTACATAATTATAAAACGCAACGTCTTTCTATAAAAAAAAAAAAAAAAAAAAAAAATATCCTGGGACATTCCTCACACACGGTCATCTGATCCCAAACTAAGCAGAGCTTGTACTATGGAAACCAGATAACTGATATAATACATATACTACTTTTTGTTTGTAAATACATACTTAATATACATAATTACACCCAGACTCAGGACATACAGACATGTTCATGCACACAAATGCATGTCCTGTGTGGGAATCGAACCCACGACCTGCGGCGCGTAAGGCGAACCTTAACCAACTGCGCCAACTGGGTCGTCAAAAAGATCTTTGCATAGATTTTGATACGATTGACATGGACTCGTCCTAGAAAGTTCATTCAGGAAATTTTTATGTCTCATCATGCTCTGACTAAAGGAAGCTGAGTGTAGCTGAGCAGTGTTTTTTTTTATGAAACAAGTCAGAGATTTATGATAAATCCCAACTTCAAAGTACATGGAAACCAGCGTTGCCAGACGTCCCGATTTTGGCGGGACATCCGCTTTTCGAGCATTACTCGACGGTGAAATTGAAATCATTGTTGGACGTAGAAGTGGGTAATTCTAAAGACACCACTGCTCAGAAATGGTACCGTGCGCTAAAAATCACTGAAACGTATAAAAATCAAACATCTAGTTCTAGTCAACGCAATCAAAAGATACGGCCGTATATGCCGCATATTTTGACGCCCGCAAGGGAATCAAAACCTATAGGGTACTTCCCGTTGACCTAGAACCATGAAATTTGGCAAGAAGCAATTTCATGTCGCACAAGTAAAGGAAGGAATCCGAAAAGCGTAAAGGGGTTAGAACCTTTGTGGCATAGCTAGCCGCCGCCATTTTAGTTTTTTTTCAATGTCGCGGCGCACGATGAAACTGGTATATATGGGTAGAGGACACTTATACAAACAAAAAATGTTAATCCATATGGTGGCCTAAAGTGTCACGTTTCCGAGATATTTGGAGGTAAAGATCGCCATATGAGAATTACGACAATCATTAAAAAATAACTTATTACGTGTTTATATGCATTCGATTGTATTCAAATAATAGTTCCCAGGTTGATTTATCAATTTTTTAGAAGAGAGTTAAACTAGAAGCACGAAATACAATATTTTTACAGAATACCGCAGCCAAATAACTTTATATTGTGTAAAGTTGTGTTCCTGCGCGTGAGTAAGGTCGCCAGAGCTCATAGGGGAGGGGGGAAAGGTCGGTAACGCGTGAGCGATGCTTCGTGTGTTGCAAGCGTCCATATGGCTACGGTGACCGCTTACCATCAATGTATGTATGCTTGTTTACCGACTAAGTAGTATAAAAAAAACCTACTAAACAGCATCGTAATATTCGCTATGAACCACAATGTTGTCAAAGTAGCTCGGATCGGGACTTGTTGTCTTGTCATTATTATACAAACAAAAATGACAATACTTGTCCTAAAATCTCATGTTACCAAGTTAATTGGAACTAAAGATCGCTAAGTAATGTTCCCTGGGCACCAAAATTGCAATAGCGACGTAATAGTACATTATGATACATGTGTGCAAAGTTGGTTATTAATACTCGAGGCGTATTTAGCGCGTCATACGACGTTTTTCACACACTTGCGAGGAAAAAAACAGACTTGTATTTTTTAAGTAGATTTTTGATATTAATCAAATCAACACAATGAGAACGTTTACAAATATGGCACGCAAGGTTTTTTTGACAGCGGTGAGCTGTCAAACTATTTTACCCGTTTAAATTAAGAATGCTTGGTCTACACATAATACTTGCAGTGAGGTACAAACTTATCATAATCGGGATTATACCTTCATAAAACTGTGCGGTAATGTAAAGTAAAAAGCACAAATGGGTAATAAGCTGCATTAAGATACTAAAAGCAGTGCAATAACTGTTACTTTACGAGCGAGTGTGTTGAAAATAAATAAAAAAAACCCGGTCCCGCGGCCTGCCCGACCTGACCTAATAAAACTTCCACCTAAATGAAAGTCCCGTCTTCATCGAAGACTGCTCACGTGCACACAATGCCCAAAAGGGCGATAGATCAGACCCGATGAATTACAGGCCTATTGCCATCACCTCCCATTTTCTCCAATGTCATGGAGCGAGTGATCAACACGCAGCTCTTGAGATACCTAGAGGATCACGATTTGTTGAGTGACCGACAATATGGCTTCCACCATAGTCCCTTGGCAGGTGACCTTCTAGTGTATCTCTATGTGATGTGTCTCTCACCATCGAGAGTCAAGGTGGCGAAGGCGTTCGATCGGGTCTGGCACTGGGGTCTTCTAACGAAGTTACCAGCATATGGGTTTCCCGAGGGACTATGCAAATGGGTCGCCAATTTTTAGTCCAGCAGATGCATACGAGCTGAGAAACATAAATGCTGGCGTCCCGCAAGGGTCTGTACTGTCCCAATCACTGTTCCTGCTGCATATCAATGAAATGCTGTATATTGACGGTAATCATTGTACAGAGGACGCTCATTGCAAATATTCCTCGTTTTGTGGTGGAGGAAAGCCGCGAACGGCTTATGTCTGAAATCGAGAGCACACTAACTAGTGTGTCCGATTACGGTCGACTAAACCTAGTCCATTTCAACCCCACTAAGACTCAAGTCTGCGCGTTCACCGCTAAGAAAACCTCATTTGCTGTGACTTCACAATTCCAGAACTCGAACATCAGTGAAAACATCGGGATCCTCGGCATCGACATTTCTAACGACGTCAATAGGCCGTCTAGAAGACAAGGTTAAGCTAGCATCCAAAAAACTTGAAGTGCTCAACAGAGCGACGCAGTACTTCACATCGGGGCAAAGGCTGCAACTTTACAAGTCGCAAGTCCGGCCTTATATGGAGTACTGCTCTTTCTTGGATACCAGTTTGGGCCTTTAAACTCGGTTCAGCGACGTGCTATTAGAATTGTCGACGATCCCGAGCTCACAAGCGGCTTAGGGCCCCTCAATCTGAGGAGAGATTTTGCCTCCTTATGTGTGTTCTACCGCTTGTACAACGGACAGTGTTCTGTTGAATTGTTTAACTTGATGCCCACGGCTACCTTCTACCATCGCAAGTCTCGCCATTGACGGGGAGTCCATCCTCACACATTGGAACCAAAATAGTTTCGAACTATGCGGTCTGAAAGGAGCTTTCTTCCGCGGACGCTTAGACTATGGAATGAGCTCCCGCCGTGGTTTTCCCAACAGAGTACAGCGTGGGGTTCCTTAAAAAAGGTGTGAAGAGATTTCTGTAGGGTCGGCAATGCGCGAGTGATACCCCTGGTGTTGCAAGCGTCCATAGGCTACGGTAAACGCTTACCGCTTAGGCGGGCCGTATATATGTTTTTTTGCTACCTAAGTAGTTTAAAAAAATCCTTTTATTTAAAGGTTTGAGGTCACGGCTTGTTTCTATTATGTATATTATTTTATTTTTAAAACCACACACACCCCCGTTTATTGCTTAAAAACAAGAACATAAATTGTACTTAATCAACTTTAAACTATTTTCATTCTTCTCATATTATTTATACATCGATATTCCAAAATCACGGTAACATTATATTTTAAGACAATTTATTGTCATTTTTGTTTAATAACGGAGACATGGAAAACAAGTTAACCACTACGATCCGAGCTACTTGACAACATTGTGTTTCATTGCGAATATAGCGATGCGGTTTAGTAGGTAACCAATTAATTAATATTATTTTTTCGTGCTATTTGTTTTGCTATATTCTAATAAAAGGTTAAATCAACCTGGGAACTATTATTTGAATACAAACTAATGCATATATACACGTAATAAGTTCATTTTTAATGATTGTCGTTATTCTCATATGGCGATCTTTACCTCCAAATATCTCGGAAACGTGACACTTTAGGACACCATATTGCTTAACATTTTTTGTTTGGATAAGTGTCCTCTACCCAAATATACCACCTACACCGTGCGCCGCCACATTGAAAAAAAATCAAAATGGCGGCGGGTGGCTATGCCAGCTCCCATACAAAAATGTTCGTACCCCTTTGTAGTTAGGTACATCATAAAAAAAAGATTACATTAGAACATAATCGGAAGAAAGGGGAAAAAACTTCGTGACTCGACTCCCGTGATAAACGAACTGTTTACATAGGTTTACAAGTTTCTACGGAACCCTCGGTACGCGAATCCGACTCACACTTGGTCGGTTTTTTTAATATGTCCCGCTTTCGATGATAGAATCCCGCTTTTTTTACTCTAGATGGTTCAAAATCCCGCTTTGCCCGAAAACAAATGGCAACGCTGATGGAAACGAATAAAAAGGCATAAGTCAATTGACCTCTTTTCTTTAAGGACATCTTAGTGTACCTAATAGGATCATACATTTATGCGTCATATCAAATAATTACACTTTAGATAGGTGTACACGGTTGTAATAATTATACTTGCTACACTATTCCTACATCTTACTACTATTATAAATGTGAAAGTTTGAATGTGAAGATGTTAGTTACTCTTTCACGCAAAAACTACTGAATAGATTTGGATAAAATTTGGCACATCATCAGCCTATTATGTCCCACTGCTGAGCTGTGCTCAAGCTTCCTTTCACAAATGAGGGTGAAAGGGAATGGGCAATACGCCACATTACTCCAGGTTTATACATTTTCTGCTTCTCTGTCCTTCTGTAGGCTTAGATCTTCTAAGCTATACAACGGATTTTAATTCGGTTTTCAGGATCATTAAATATCAAATAATGATACTTTACACCGGTGTACAGTCGCACTTGTAATAACATCCTAAAAAGTGCGTCATATCAATGATAATATTTTCCTCGGGTGTACACAGTTGTTTTTGTCAATTGGTTAATAATAAATAACTAAACGAATGTAATTTTGAGAAACTCTTCCTTCCTACGTTAAAAAGTATCTATTTGTAAATTATCACGCGGCACCCTTCCTGCGGTAAACGGCCAAGCCACATATTTTGACTAAGGTGTAGAGTTTGTGAAGATAGGGCTTGTAGAATTAGAGCGTTGAGAATTATAAGGTTGACTCTACATACGATCTGATAACTTTTTAACAGTGCATGTCAAGTCTCGTCTTGGCACCATTTTACATGAAAATGTTTTTGGTGGGATTTCACTTCTTTTTGTAAGTTTATCACCACCATGGGAAAACCCATACCAATTTCCATCTCCTTATTTAAAGGGTGGGGGGTGATTAACAAAAAATCCTGAAATATGTATTTTATTTCTTATAATATATCAATTTTCAGACCTACAGCATCAAAATTTTCGGTAGTCCTAAGCACACAAAGCCTAGATGAAACTGGCTCTCAAGTGCAGGTAATCATCAGCTTATAGCGTATAGTAGTGATATCGTTAAATAACACCGGACAGTTTCTAAATATAGAAAATCACTGAAATCATCGAAAATAAACATCTCAACGTTTTCCAGACATTATCCAGTCACGTTTTAGTTAAAACGTGATTTGGATGAACATGCTTATGTCGCGTGTTACGCACTTCATAGGTATCTCAATCTAGTGGGGAATTCGGAATAAAAAAATACAGATTAGGAATGTCCACCGCTGAACTTGGCTGAACGCTGTTGTTGGCTTGTGCCTAATGTGCCCACAGATTACAGAATAGTAAGAATGTGTCTATCACACTTAATTTTATACAAAAGTAACTCTGCTTTTTATCTTCTAACGACTTTACCACAGAGTAAAGGGGACTTTAGTTTTGATTGCGATGAGGCAGCCTAGGGCATCGAGACCCGGCCATATTTTGAGAACCGGTTTTTTCGGTTCCGATTCTAACCGGGATTTCCGGGTACTTTTCTTTTGGAACCGGGAAAAACCGGTTCCGATGCCCTAAGCGGGACGCAGCGGGGACAAAGTACCTAGTTAGTAAAAAATATCAAAAAGTAAAATCTACAACATTATATTAATTTACTTAGATACATTAATTATGAACTTACATAATTATTTACCTTAGAAGAGAAGTAATGATGCGGTAAACAAATGAATTAAGTATACGAAGTAATGACAGCTCACTGAAGTATAATAATTTTCTTGAACATTTAGAAAAGAGATTTACATTATTTATGTAGAGTCACTGACTTCCGTGCCAGGTGCTACGGAAGCCAGGTATTTTCCCATTTGTTTATGGCTTCTATCTACTATGTGGTATGAATGTACCTACGATTTTCTGATTATGTTCATTCTAACTTCAGAAAATCTTGGATGGTATTAAAATGCTTAGGTAGGTTGGTACTTTAAGTATTATTTGTACCTAAGCATCCAGCCAGTAATCTGTGAAACTACGCAGAAACACGTGCTACATGAAGCTGGTACAGTTATTCAGCGTTCAATGTCTGCGTATTGTTTTGACGCGCTCACCAACACATACACAAACACTAACACTTATTCGTGTTGTTCGTGTAAAGAACAAATAAATACACAACGCACACATTCGCATAGAATCGCTCACATTTTTAGCTCGTGTGACGCATGAGGGGAGGGAGTTGATGTAGCGGTGCGCAGGGGGAAAACCGAATGAAGTTTATATAGGGCGAGCGAACTCGGTAATAACCAGTTTCGTTCTAGAAGTAAACAAAGAAGGACCTCCCTGAGGAATTATCAGCGTCAACACTCCGGCTCAAAGCCAACAATGGGTATGTTTATTTAAATTTTATATTTTCTCAGCAATGGCCCTGACCTTTTATTCCGCGAAATTGGATAAAATTCTAGGAATAGAATTAACTCCGTTGCACCTGCATTTGTTTGATAATATTGTCTGATCCGGTCATCATTCTGGTCCCTGCAATTTCTATAGGTACCTACGTATAGGTATTTCGTAGAATCCCAACTAACATCTTATTTTGTCGTAACATTTTATTCGAGTACTTAAACTTGCTACAAGTCCATTTTAAATCGATCGAAAAAAAAAGAACTACTTTTTTAAATTTGGAAGAAGCCTCTTTTTTATACGCACATGTACTGAGACTGGGGAAACCGATCTCAAGATAAGGGGGACTAAAAAGGAAGCTAAAGCAATATTGCTAGGGAATTCATTTTTTCGATTTCTCGACCAATCCTACGTAATTCCAATAATTTTTGGTAAAATAATTACTCATTATGTACAATTAAATTCATTGAAAGACTCAGAATTGATGAATTACTTAAGTTCTGCTGTAAGTTCGAAAAAATGAATTGTTTAGCAATATTGCTTAGCTTCGTTTTTAGGGGGCAAGTTTCGAAATGTTTTTTATATTGACCTTAGGGATCAAATTAACCATACAATTTAAAATTTTGACTTGATATTATAATGTACCTCGACTGATAGGAACATGGTTACATTACATTGCGACTAGTTAGATAGAATACCTACTACGTCATTCATAAATTATCTTCGCGTGACCCATTTGTATTGTGCCTAATTGAATTATCAGAAATAAGTGGAGTAATGCGTTACTCACTTCTTGGAATAGACCACTTACTTTAATAGCATAGTAACCACTTACTTAATCTACAAGATTATGGTTGTAGAAATGGGTTTATTAATTTGGAAATTGATAGTTAAACTAAGTACCTTCTATGAATGTACCAAAAAGTTAAATTCGTTATCGTTCTATCTAGGTCATTTATGGTAAAAAATACGAATTCATATTGCGCTGCGCATTAGTACAAAAATTTCAATCATGAGTTCACGATTTTGGCGTTAAGCCATGAAGAAATATTTGGAGCTTGATTGCGTATGTGGGTAAAAAAATCTGTGTATTACCAATGACGTAGTTTAGGTATTAATGTGTTATGGTTACCCAAGTACAATGGTAGGCAGACGCATATGGTGTAACTTAGGTGAATCATTCATTGGACAGAACATTGTTAGAGATTCATAAAAAATAATGATTGGAATCCAATACTTTGCTTTAGGTTGAATACAATGCATACAGACAGACAGACATTACTAAATATGTTTTTCTTTAATTTCAGATACGTTAAATATAAAACCGTTAAGTCAGGATAAAGAGTGGTCTCCGGATGCGTCTGCTGGCGTGGGAGCCACTGGGGTAGCAGGAGCGTACATGCCTGGCCCCGCCTCGCCAATGGTGTCCACTTCGAGTGAAGAGCGCGCCATACGCCGCGTTATGGGCCGCTGGGGCGCCGAGTGGTTGAGCTGACTCGGATCTGTCCAGAAGCCTACCGATCCGGCCTGGCCGGCCGATCACCCCTTGCCGCCACCGCGGTGGGGGGCACCCCGCCCGGCTTTGCACCTGTCCCTGCAACAGTACGAGGACTTGGTCGCTAAAGCCGAGGTGCTATTGAGCCGCCTCGTTGTCTCAGAAAACTATGACTCGATGAACAACTTTTTATCTCTATACGACGCCTATATGGCATCGCCAGACCAGAACCTCGATGAATTCTTCCAGAAGTACAACCCACCGATTCGCGCCCATAGACACACTTGCGTCGGTCTGGCAATGGAAGTCATGAAAAGCCTAAAAGTATTGGAGAATGATTTCCCTGGGATTACTAAGGCTATGATGCTGGTGTCTTGTGACGAGAACATCCAGGACTTGGTTGATTATACAACATCATTCCCTGGACCACAGGCTTTCCTGGTCGAGACTGAGAAAGATCACGTTATGTTGGCCATAAATGTAAGAATTAATGGCAGACCTGGAATGTTCTTGTCTGATTTGGGATACCACATCGCCCGCGTAGTCACCGTCATGGTCGATCGTTGCTACCCTCATACTGGTAAGTTTAACTATTCATAGAACACATTTATTACGCAATCTGAGTATTGATCCTAAAATGATGGCGTTGCGGTGCCCAAATCGTCTTTTTAAATCTCCTAAACATTATATTTCTTATTTCTTTTCTAGGCTGGTTCATTCAGAGCGACGAACCCCATTGCCGCAAGGATTACAATTACCAGTTCAACCTCCAGAACACCAACTACGTGGAGTGGCACGAGCGGGAGACCAGGGGTGACAAGGTGAAGGAGCGCCTTTCTCTCATTTACGTCGCCAGGGCTTATCTGACTGCTGTCAGCGTAACTGAGAAGAGAAATCTGGTTTGGGATTTGAGGTAAGGCCCATTTTTTTTGTGCATCTTTAATAAATCTCCTGAATTAGTTCATAAACTATCTTAGAAAACCCCAATCACTGCGATAAACAAATCTCATTGAGTCAGATTTATAAATTTTCCACATATCATTATTATCAAATACCTATTAGCAAATGTGAAATGACAATAAAACACTCGCCTTAATTGTGAGAATGATAATATTTGCATTGTTTATCTTCGGATGTTCCCTAGATAACGTCAATTGACATTTACTGATAATAAAATGCTCGTAACAATGCTACTCTGTTATCTTTCTAAGTCTGGGTATGTTTATATAATCCACGTCTATCACGTTTTCTATCATAATACGGAGAATATGCATAAATTTATTATTCTGCAAATAAAATATATCTCCTGTAACATATTTTTGTAATTGTGTGTAAAAATGACATAGCCATTATAATTCGCGTGACGCTATGTTGAAACGGTCGAGCTTACCTCGTGCAAATTACTGTAGTGACATGAATCTTGATATCGCGCGTTGATCACTTCATTCATACAAATCGAAAACATTCTCTCGATTATCTGATTTGACCAATTTGCAAATGTGCAAATTCATCGTTGTCTTGATCCCAATAATATAATAAATAGGAGATTGAGCATATTTCCTATCAGCTATTAGGTAGGTACGTACTCTTGTTTTCCTCATCACGATTTCAAACGAATGCCACAATAGCGCAATCATGTGCTTAATCGTAACCTACTCGTCTAATTAATGAGTATTTGGACAGGTCCAAAACATATTATCACGACAATTTTGTGAATTGTTTCATTGGTAGTATTTCCTAAAGATTCATTGCACTTAGATGGCTTGTTGACATAACATACTCTGAAAACAACTGTAATTGGATTATATGCATCTGTAGTTACTTTACAGACTCAAGGTTTATGTATGTTTTTAACGTTATTATTTCTTTATTTCCAGGAGTTTATTGGCAAGGGACCCTAAAGGACGGTTAACTGCTGGTATCTACTTCCCTCTGAAGTTGAAGGGCAAAGAGTTTACCATGTTCTTCGATGGCAACAACGGGAAGCTGAGGAAGAAACTGAAATTTGAAACGTTCTCGGAGTTGCAGAAGGTACCTATATTCAATCTATAGAATAAGATTTCCAAAGATGAATGAGTGATCTATCAATTCAAAGCCGCTGGGGTTAAAAACTTAAATTTTGCATACATTTTCTTTTTATAACATAGACATCTACTAAGAAAGGATTTTTGGTAAAACCACCTCTAAGGATGTGAAATAGAGGGGGTTGGGGTAACTCGGGTAAAATTGCGAGATATAAAGCTAATATTATATAAAAATACCTGTGATATAATATGTATAATACTAATAATATGATATAATACCTAGTTACTGGCAGGATGGAAGTGGCGAACTGTATGTTGTTATCGTAACCATATGTCATTGATAAAATGAATGAATAATTTATTTTCCTAACAGAATAGAATTATCCATATTTAGTTAACTAAATGGAATATTTATTAACGCAATTTTAGTGATTAGTCAGTCATCCATCACATTACTCAGTAAAAGCGTTAAATTACATACATATCTTTAACCCACATCATTTGGTTGTTTGCCAAAACAGTAATTCAATGCTGGAATTTCTAAAATGTCCAGTTATGTTTAATAATACATATCAGTGACGTCAGGTCAATTTATTTTTCTCATAGAAACTAAATAATATAGGGATGTTTGTGAAATATGAACATGAGAGAGAAGTACCTAAACAATAATAGCGACAATAATATAATTATTTAGGCAATGTTTATCAAATTAGTAAAATTATTCTTCAACGCAAATAGAATAAAAAATCAGCTTTCCCATTACTGTCACTTACCATAATCTTGATACTTTCCAGATCCCAGATGAAGTAGTCGAGGAGGTAGAGCAGTGCAACGATCAACTACGGTTGAGGGAGGGTGAGCTTCTCTCCATCCTCAACCGCCTGGCGACCATCATGGCCGATGACGAATACATGACGGAGTTGCTTGACATCAACAACAAGATCGTACAATTATCTGCTGGCAACTAAACTTTTAGGATTTCTTGAAACAAGCGTCACAAAATTATTTTCCTTTTTTTCTATTCATTCTTAGTTGCGACTCACAAATATGTAGTGTGTGTAGTAATGGGATTGGGATATCTTCGGATAAAAAAATCTTTGGAAATCGTTAAGTCGTAACTACGTGTGAACTAAGTTTCTAACTTTTATTTTTAGGTGTTTATTTTTATACCTTGTTCATATTTCATTTTATCATTTTTGTAAAGTAGTCGAGTCAAATGTTTGTAGTGACTATAACTAGACTTTGTTTAAATAATTTGAGACATATATGACGAGATTGCGGTTCAATTGGGAATAAAAAAAAACAAAAGATATATTTGTTTTTATTTAAATACTTACTAATCTACTAGGTAGTATATGTTTTTCATAAACAAAAGAAAGGGTAACATAGAAACTCGTGGATAAAGTGCAAAGAAAGAATGGATGGAGAAATGATTTTCGAAATGAGGAGGTTGGAATGGGGATATTATCTTCTTAGGTTCTCTATGGGGCAGATAGTGGTTGTATGGAAATAAATTAACTGGCCGGTTGTCCCGAAACTTGATCAGGTTAATATGTTATGGGTAGGTGACTTTTCGCGGTATGATGACATTTTGATCAATTTTGACAGAGTTGCTTGGATTGTGGAGATAAGTGCAGGCACACTATTTATACTAGACACGCGTATGGAAACACGGGAACGGCTAGATACATAGGTATTAGGTAGTACCATATATGATTCAGATACACGTCACAAAACAAAAGATTGAAATGATCATTGGTTATGCAATCGGTCTGCGACACTGCGTCTAGAAGCGATGACGACTCCAGAGCCATGAAAACAAGCACTTGCTATAAACTTGGTGATTCATTATTGGTAACACTATTCAGTGATGTAATAATATTCTTAAGAAATACCTTGTAGAGGGGCGTGTAGTTACTACGTAACCAAGTGAATGTGTCGCAGTGTATTGTAATCCTTAGTACATATTTGTCCGAACGCGATAACTCAAAAACTACAGAACGGATTTTCATACGGTTTTCACAATGGATGGAGTGATGCATGAGGAAAGTTTAAATGTATAATTCATTAAGTTTTTGTGTAAATTGGCTGAAATATGACGATGTTTGTTGAAGATGTCGGCACATGCCGCGTGGATAAAACTACTCTGTTACCCGTGCGAAGACGGGGCGGGGAGCTAGTGTAAAAAATAAAATAAACACCTTGGGATAGGGATCCATACTAAAAAGGTATTTCACTTATTCTGTGGAATTTTAATAAAGTTTAAGCCTTTTATAATGTATCAAAATGGTATCAAGCCAGCGAGATGTCTGTCAAGATATAACCTTACCCGATACCTACAACAAGCAAGCAAGCATACATACAAGCGAGATGTGACATCTCGCTGTATCAAGCTAAGATTTTATAATAAAACTAGCTGCCCGGCGCGACTTCGTTCGCGTGGTGCTACCCTACCTTGCGGTGCTACCCTACTCTACCCTATCTAAACCATCCAGGGCGTCACCCAAACACATACAAAAAATTTCAACTGTACTTGTGTTTGACACTGAACTCCTCCGGCTGGACCGATTTAAATGATTTTTTATATGCATTTGGGTGGCGCCCTAGATGGTTTAGATTCACAAATCAGTCCGGCAAATGGCGCTGCAGTCGGTATCTAGGTTATATTGTCGACTGCAGCGCCATCTGGCCATAAAAATGTGTCAGTACAATCTTTCGTATGAAAAACGTGTTTTTAGGAAGCCATTTGAGTCTCTTTTATAATTTTCCGTTACCCCCATTACTCCATTTCCCATGGTCGTTGACCTCAACACCTACGCTTCGTGGAACCCCATCCAATCAGAGGTCATTAACTCTACTTGTTTGATATAGGGAAACTACTAGATACAATTACCAAATTACCTACATCAGGGGTCGGCAACCTTTTGAGACGGAGGAGCCAAATGTTACTATTAACAAAATTACAGCCACCATTTTTGTTGTTGTTTATTCATGCAAGAGAACGCTTGCTCGCACGAATAGAATATGTCGACTCGAAGATCATCGTCAGCACTCCAAATGAATCGATTGCATGTGATAAAATTATTATTTAGGCGTATGAAACTGAAGAGCCGCAACTTTACATCGAAAGAGCCGCACGTTGCCGACCCCTGACCTACGTAATTCAATATACTCAAAGAAAAGCCAAATTAAGTTTATTAAAAGAAAAATAAGCCTAATCTATTTATTTTGTTTATTCTATTTGATCATTTCTAAAACGTGAATAAATAACGTTATCAGAAAAAATTCCGGGTATCTGGGGGCACGGAAGTGCCCCCCGCCAAGTCAGCCAAGCGAAGCGAAAGGGCACTACCTACCTTTTCTCGAAGCGCTTCGTCGTTTTTTTGAACCCTCATAACTTGGGTTTGGATTATACCAGATAAACAAAATTCTCAGGACATGATTTCAATAGTAAACTTATTAAACATATTAAGTTTCAATAACATAGCTCTTATACTTTAGATTTTATTGATATCTAAAAATCCCCGATTTCGTCACTGACTCACTGATGATCATCAAAACTCATAGGGTACTTCCTGAAGTCCTAGGAATCTGAAATTTGGTATGTAAGCTTGTATTAGTACACAAACAACAAAAAAAATATAAAACTTTGAAATTTCAAACAAAAAAAAACATAAGCCATCTATAAGTAGTCTCTATACGTAGTAATAATAGCTCAATGTTTATCCCACCAAAAACATTTTTATGTAAAATGTTGCCGCCAAGACATATGGCTCGTACTGTCAAAAAGTTATCAGATCTCATGTAGAGCCAAGCTTATAACTCTACATGCACTTACTCTACAAGCCTTAACTTCACAAACTCTACACACCGTAGTCAAAATATGTGGCTTGGCCGTTTCAATATTACAAGAACTATTGAATAACAAAAAAATAATGAACAGTGAATACATTTTTCACCTTACTCCCATGTGACGGTAGCGAAACGGCCTAGCCACATATTTTGACTAAGGTGTAGAGTTTGTGAAGTTAAGGCTTGTAGAGTAAGTGCATGTAGAGTTATAAGCTTGGCTCTACATGAGATCTGATAACTTTTTGATAGTACTAGTAATAATAGCTCAATGGGTATAAAATGGTAAATCTAAAGTACCTACACTAACCTAACTTTATTTTTCTGATTTTCAGTAGAGCTTGGCATACCTACAAATACGGCTTTTTACAAAAGACGATCAGGCCGAATCGTAAATGCAATTCATATATTCATATTCAGCAACGTCCTACTTATGTGTATTTATCAAATGCTCCTATTTAGGTTAGACCGATCAATATGTTTTCAAGCATATTGTTGTCCTGTATCGCAGCGCCTCAGCCGGAAAATATAGGAACTAACTATAAGAAAGTCGGCTTTGGTGTTTTCATTATTTTAATTAAACAAACCGGTTTATTTAGAACTATTGAAAACTAATTTTACAATCTGCAACGTCAAATAGTGTTGGGGATAAACAAGTATAGGTATATTGGAATAGCTTTGTACTTTTGTCAAACTTATAGTAGGTAGATAATGTTCATAATAGTAATATATAGGTTTAAAACAAAATGGTATGTAGTTGAACGCAGTAACTGCCTTTTTAAGTGCACGGGCAATAACGCAGTCTACCCTTTTTGCATTGTTGGAGTCCCATGTGAAAGCTCATGATCGTGATCATTTCATGGCGGGTTCCTCAGAAAATAGGTAACCTTAAGGTTCTAAGTTGCTATCGGCACAGCTCACAAGAGGGCGCTGAAATCTGAATATCTAAAGATACGCAGATTCTGAAGATATACTATTGTCTACATCACAGACATAATACTGTCTACGTCGTAGACAGAGAAACCTCTACGGTCTACATATACAGGTTTTTTTTTCTCCAGCCAGTGAGGGCAACTTCTGAACTACAGGTCTTAGAGAAAAACGCTGAAAAGAACCACCGAGCTGAATTTTGAAGAAAATAAAAGCGGCATCAATTTTTTTTTTTTATAATGAGGAATTTCGTAGATATGGATTTTTTTCAAAAAAAGTTTTTTTTTTTTTTTTCAAAATTCTGCATCTTCCTCGCAATATGAACAAAATTATGTACAGACGGCAACATATCAAGCTATACATTTCCAGTATAAGCTGATCTCGCATTGTATAGGATTTCCATACAATGAATAGGTCAGCTTATATTGGAAATGTATAGGTTGATCTGTAGCCGTGTGTACCTTCCTTCCAATGACAATTTTGCTCACAAGTTGCTAGAAGTTATCCAAAATATTATTTTACTAGCTGTCCCCCGCGGTTTCACCCGCGTTCCCGGGATAAAAAAAGTAGCCTATGTCCTTCCCAAACCATTCTCTATACCAGTTCTCTAAGACCTGTAGTTCAGAATTTGCCTATACGGGCTAGAAAAAAATAATTCACCCTGTACCTATATGTCTGTGATCTATTTGATGGCAACGGTAACCGCTTACCATCAGGCGGGCCGTATGCTTGTTTACCGACTTAGTCGTATAAAAACATAACGTCAATTCGATACACTCTGGGTGCAGGACTTTTAAGCCTCATGGCCTTTACAAGTTTACACCTTTCCCCACCATATTAATTATGATTCTAGTTAATAATTTAGATGAGTTTAGGGTACGTAATTTTTTATCCCGGAAAAACATGAGATCCTTGGGAAAAAATAAATCTGATTTTACAAACCCTATTCGTCCTGTTGATCGAGATTGATACATGAATTGTATCAATCTCGAAATTGGACTGTTTTACAAAAAACTTAAACCGACTTCAAAGTACTCAAATCCTGATCTGATTACTTCTTAGTGTGATCTGACAATGGCCTGGGACCAAACAGGAAGTGTACCCTTTCAAATAAAAAAAGAATTTTCCAAATCGGTTAATAAATGACGGAGTTATGAGGTAACAAACATAAATAAAAATACAACCAAATTGACAACCTCCTCCTTTTTTTCAAGTCGGTTAAAAATAAAAAGCGTAGGGTACGTAGTAACTATTTAGTAATCTGTGGTAGGGTGTCAAATGAAAGGCATCAGGCAAAGGCGCTTACACTTTGTAATCCCACCCCCTGCCTTCCGAAAAGAGTGTGCCTGAAGACATAGGAAGTATTAGGAAGGAATATCCGATTACAAGATAAGGTAGTGTTTTCTGTAACCTTCAATTCAATAAACTTCATCTTTAAAAATACGGAACAACAAAGTCCAATCAAACAACAAACACGTGCCTCTGATAACGTTAAGAAACAAGTTTTAGTTTGTAAACGAAGCTGATATGATAAAAGGTTCTAATTTAATTACTGGCGCAATCTAACAGCTGTCCACGAAAATAGCAATAACATAATCACGTTGCATGGAAACGTGATAAAACAATTGCCTCTAAGTCACGACACGAGCCGTAATGCAAACCGCAATCGATATATTCATGATACGAATTAGAACTTTTAATTTTAATATTATAATATTCGCGAGTCGCGTGATATATTTTCTTGTTCAGCATCTCGACTGTCGTGCTTGCTTTGTTGTTTTTATTAATGAGTTGTAAAATGCATAGGTCGAACGCGTGGACAGCCTCAGCTGTCAGGTGGGAGGGGCATGACGCGTCTGCTGTCATGCGCAGTTGTCATGGACGCCACGTTTTGCGGTTGCGGACTTTAGGCAGTGAAGCGCTATTTAAAATAGCACATAATATATCATATAATTGTTATATTATAGCAATATTCATAATTATTGCTATATTATAGCAGTATTGATAATTATATGATTTACTTAGAAATCATACAAATTTTAGGGTCGGCAACGCGCGAGTGATACCCCTGGTGTTGCAAGCGTACATAGGCTACGGTAACTGCTTACCATCAGGCGGGCCGTATGCTTGTTTGCCACCTAAGTGGTATAAAAAAAAATGATATATAAAAGAATTTGGATATGATGATAAATAATAGTTTATTGCTAATTTATTGATAATAGGTTTGTTGCTTTTATTTGATGTTGATACGCTTGCCAAGAAGAGTAGAAATCCAATAAACCAGTTGAAATATTAGAAACAGTACGACTACGTACAGCATGACGCAATCTTCAAATATTGAAGGAAGATTTTCATAAGAATTTTAAACTAATTCTATGAATCGGTACGTTATATTAAAAGCTGATAGCATAACGTTATTTTGAATGCGATAACGCTAACTGCAAGCACTAAGGAGACAAATAAATAACGAGGGCGCAGCCTTATTCAACGATCAGTTTGTCTGTTGTCGTTGTCCGGGGTGTACGAGTTGGTTGGATAGAGCGCGCCCGTCGGCAGCGATCTATTTTTCTTTTTTATTTGGCTTCTAGCCGTTGTATGGGTAAGTTTTTATCTTAAATACTAATATACATCCTAAAATACATAAATCCATCGTATCTTTTTGTTCTTATCGTATGTTAATAATGTGTTATACTTATAAAACGAAATGGTATGGATAGAAATGTCACGTACAGTATTTCCTACCGTAAACAATGTACCTATATAGCGTGATGTTTTTTAATTATCTATTAAAAGTTAGTTTGAAAATGGAACTGCACTTGAACTAATGAGTATTATTAGGTTTTTGTTTTTTTTTTGTTCCTAATCCTTTATTTGCTCACATTAGCGAAAATAGGGCGCCTAACAACAGTTAGGTAGCTCTCTAATTGTATTCTACTAAATTCTAAATTTAATTTTGTTTCTAACCACGTCATACATAATAAAACAATGAAACATTGACGCAATTTGCATTGTTTTCTTTTCTTTGTAGGTACTTTGCGAATGCATTCGCGTTGTGATGAAATTCTTTAAAGTGCAGGTCAAAAAATGGTGGAGGAGTTTTACAAATAATTCAGGAGACTCAATAGACTGTTGAAATATTTAACATTCTATTTCATATAATTTAGTTTTTATAGATTGTTACATTACACTTTTTAAATATTCTAGACGTTTTATTATTAACGAAACACAAACGATTGTTATTGTTAATACCACTTAGCCATTTTTAAATTCTAACAGCCATTACCAAGGACGGCCATTACCTAGAATTAGACTACCTCATAAGCTTAATGTTCTTCAAACTAATTTCACTAATAGCTCCTGTGTCATTTTCTAAATTAGTTTTAGTTGTTACAAATAACCTTCTGATGTTCAACAACATTTTGTACGTAGTTGCCTATCTATATGAAATAATTTCGAGAACAGTCTACGAAGGATGTTTTGTTCAAACCAACCCTCTTGTAGACAGGGGCATCACCCCTACCTACCAGACCCTCGTCTGGTCCCCATGCAATTAAACCAAAAGCTACGTATAAGTATTTCAGAAGCTATAAAAACAAACTTGTATAGATTGGAACACACTTTCAAATATAAACGCTACATTTACTTTAAAAAAATCGTAGTTACCTACATAATCTGTGTTATTAGTGCAGATGATCGTAGGAGAAATTCAAAAAGTATTCAATTTAGGCCCTGATAAGGCACTTATGAGGACCAAAATGTAAAAACGTAACCCGAAATAATTTTAACCCGGCCCACTCCAGGCAGGCTTTGACATTCAGGTCCATTAAGCAGGCTCGCGTAGGCGATGCCTGTAGGTTTTAAAGGTCAACAGACCGCCTGTTTCCCACTACACAGATGAACTTGCCTCGTGACCATGGTTGTGACGTCAACGTTACGCACCACACAAACATGCAAGGAAATCCCGTATCTTTTGGTACCGTCTACCGTCATTGGTTCTACACGTATTTATGTTTGTTTATAAATTATTACCAAATAATGTTTTCCTTATTGTTACACATGCACCAAATTATTTCGGCTCTGAGATTCTTCTTTGGGACATTTTGAAGAAAATTTTCTATCTTTAGCTAAAATTTGTAAGCCAAGACCTAGCTGACGTATAACAGTTATATAATATTCAAGAAACAATGCAGCAAATCAGAATTCTGAATTGCCTCTAAGCGGATAAAGAATTTGGCAACGTTGTTAATGGGGCCATGTCTAGGGCATGAGGTCAAAACGAGATTTTTCTGGGGCAGCCAATGAACTGTCCTATAAAATATTATCTAATATGTACGTTTTAGCTGTCTGAGTATCTTAGGCTTTATTTTTTAGTAGAAGAATTGCTTATAGATACCACGTCAAAAGTAAGCGACATTGACGTTAGAGAATGTAAACCTTTCCAAAATCTAAAGGTGACCCTGAAATTTACGAATCAACCTTGTTCTAGCCTACAAAGTGTAGTTAATCGATACGGTCTCAAAAGTTTATGAATCAAGGCTATAAGCTCGCTAGTAACAAATTTCGGAAATACTTTCTACATAATATGTGATATGTTTATTTATACAGCGATCTCGCCAATCTCTCTGATTGGGTATCTCAACATGATTATGTATTCACATAGGTTATTGACAAAACGTTCCCAATTTTCTAGACACGTGTCACACGAGACAATGGCTCAACCGCGGATATTTATAAACAGAATGTCATTGGCTAAGTGCTCCAGATAGAAACCTATGGTAATATTTAAAAAGTATTAACCTGCAACAGGTGATAACCTCTGCTTTTAGGACGTGTTTACTCTTCAATTGAATGGAAATCAATAGGAGCCATGTTTATCTCTATGTGGATTTTCCATAGGTTATCTCTG
Source organism: Polyploca ridens (assembly GCA_951394255.1). Taxonomy (NCBI): domain Eukaryota; kingdom Metazoa; phylum Arthropoda; class Insecta; order Lepidoptera; family Drepanidae; genus Polyploca; species Polyploca ridens. Next base: position 2,506,401 of record OX596258.1, read on the forward strand.
AACATTTCAGATTTTGAAGAATTTGGGGTATACATTTAGCTAAAGTGGTATAATCTAATGACTGACAGTATGTCTGCTCCAATAAATTTAAAGTTATATCCATTTAGAGCTTGTGTGTAATCCCGATGAAAGGAAATCACGGTTTTTTTTTATGATCTATGTTGCACATTTACGTATTTCTTACTTCATGTGTGTTAACCTCAATTTGTGTCTTCTGCGGTTACGTGGCATGAAAAGTGAATGCTTTTACCCGGTTTTGGGAAGGCAGTTTAAATATTATTTTCTTTAATTTCTTTCTGATGTGATTCAAATTAAGACAGTGGGTCCAAAAAGATTTTAGATAGACATCTAAATCTGACCGATCCTCCGATCGCTATCCGATAGATCCGAAGCTATGCGATGATAATTTTTTTTTAAAGACATGCAGTCTAGAAATTTTCACGAATAGTGAAGTCTTCAGTATTCAAGTTATATCAAAGGCATCTAAATCATTGCATTGCGGCACGTGACGTGTTTATGGTAAGGTCGAGGCACAATGGCCCACATTCACAAATCACGTGTTACCTAATGTAGCACACAGCACAGCACTGTGGCCTCCAACTACTTCCTTTCGACGCAACAAATTTTCGGCGAAAAAGTTAGCATGATTAGTTTCACTATAATCATGATCTCATAAAATGTAGAGAAATAATTATAAACGGTTCAATCAATGTTACGAGAAGGATGACTCACACGCAGGATGAAAACAAAGAGATGATACATTGTAGAGGCGCGAAAATGTGAGATTGTTGTTTTAACAGTAGAAAAATTTCAGGAATGTCAGAACAGTGAATGACTCCTTGTACACTCACGGGCTTTTGGTTGCTTGAAACAAAGTAGACTTCCAAAATGTAAAGGACGTATTTCTTCGTGTCTTTAACACGTGCGTATCAAAACCAATGCAGAAATAATCGACAATTTATATTACTATTCACTTGGCAGCTTTCAATAGAAAACACATCTGCTACGATAGTAAAAACGGATTTAACTATGTGATAGAAAAAAAATGCACCTTGTTTTAGTTGCTGTCAGCGGGTAATTATCTTATCACTCTCAATGCAAAGTAATTTTATAGCAGCTTTAATTACAATAGATTACTTTTTACAGAACTCTATGCAAAATTTGTTGTTGAAATGGAAACGACGTAATAACGAGAAGTTATTACAAATATTGGAATTTGAATTTGAGATGATCAAAATGTTTCCGCGAACCATGAAATTATTTTCTGATGCCTGTAGAAAAATCGATTAGCGAACCGAAGAGGGGAAAAAATTTATTCCTAAACTTATTACACAGTCAGCAACATAATTTAAAAAAATAGTAGAGATTTCAGCTAAAAATGAGGACTGATTATGAGGAAAACTTGCGTGTCACACTGTACTCGATACAGACTATATCTATCATAAGTAAACCGATATACGTCGTAATAAATCGCTTCTTTGTGTCTTTGTTACCATACGAGTCAGTTATCGATACGCTATTGAAATATGAACTTTGTCTTCAAAGACATAAAGATTATGTTAAAACGTATATTCTTTATCACTAGCGCGGTAGATGAGGGAAAGGTCAATGTACATTTGGATATTTGATATTAAGGTTTCAAGCAGAGGACGATTGACAAAGGACTCTGGGTTGTCTGGATTTTTGAGGCCGTTTAGATAGGGCAAATGTCTGGGAACTTTGGAGTAATTTAGGCTGTAATAAAGCAATTTAGATAGGTATATGTTCAACAATCCCGCAAAGAGGATATCAAAATGGTTTCACAGGCACCGGCTTTAAACTATGTACAGGAAGTAAGGATGTTGGCGTTTTCATAAAGACATAGAAAGTAAAGTCGGTCAATTATATTAATTCCGGTTATTTCCGATGGTCAAACTAAGTAACTACAAATATATTGATTTTGGTTCATAGTGAGTGTCATACTTTGAGACATTTGGTTTGAAATGAAATATAATTTATTTTTGTTGAAGCACTCAATATAGGCTATTCACCGTTGATTGCTCATAAGGGACAGTAGTGAAGAGAAGCTAATACGAATTGCCATACATTCATAATATGGTAAGGTTGTTCCTGACTGATTTATACAGATTCTGAAATGTCTAATTATACTTTTGTTGGTATGCAAAATTAGGGACATGATTAAGGCAAGAATAACTGCAACCCGAGGAAAATTAAACCGAGTAAATCTAAACCCAAATTCCATGGTGTTTTGTCAATTACAATATTTAATCAAGAGGACCTGCTTGCTGGGCTTCTGGCATAAAAAAAACAAAGATAAGAGTCTTCACTTCAGAAAGTAACTATAGCTACTTTAAATCTAAGTACTAATACAAAATCTAAATTCAATCGAGGTAGAAAACGTTCACTTGCATATATTGAACATTTCAAACAATGTACCTACACCATAGACCGGTTCGTTTCAGTACGGAGCACTTTGTTCAGGAACTTCCGTGGCCATCGCGTGAGTAACAGCTATGACGTCAGATAGTAAAACAAATTTAGAAGCAGATGGCTCTGTGTTGGTACAAGTTTTGGAAGAATAGCGAGGAATTAAGAGCTCAATGATTTCTTTAGTTGAGAATCAGTTAAAAATGGCACAATAGAAAATAGCTTAGCCACGGGCCAGGATACGTTTAATAACGTGTGCCACTTTTTGTCCAAGTGTTTGCAATTGATTAGGTTATTTCAAAACTGGTGTTTATATCATCAAGACCAAAAAAGAAAAGGTTTTAAGTCAGAAATACGAATAAAATCGAAAAATATCCATTTAATTGACTGCTAAGGACACGCGACGAGCCTGCGACTGATTAGCATTAACGCAGTTTTAACTCTGCAGCCTCAGTAGCAAGCCTTCGATGGAGGTTCATTGCTACTGTATCTATCTTTGGAGAACAAAAATAACTTCTTACTTATAAGTGTCGAAACATCCTTTGTTTTTAAGCGCGTCAGTGATTTCAACGCTCAAATATTTATGTGAGGAGATTACAATTACAGTCCATTTGTATACTTTGTTTAGGCTACTAGTTTACAAGAGGCTGATAGCCTGAAAAAGATTGCAATTTTTTTTTGCATTGAATAACTAATTATGATAAAAGAGGTAAAGTTTACAAGTTTGGGTGTAAGAAGTAATCTCCGGAAATAATGATCCGATTCTGAAAATTCTTTTATTAATAGGAAGCTAAATTATCACCGAGTTTTATAGGCTACTTTTTATCCCAGGAACGCGAGTGAAACCGCGGGGGACAGCTAGTTAGGTATATATGTAGTGTATTCACAATCTCGAGATCTACATTACAGTTCAATTAAAAGAGTAAATAAAAAAAAATAAGGGATGTTAGCGATCAACTCGGGACGTTAGAATACATGCCGTAAGCCGTCATGTTTAAGAGTTCTACTGTTTGTACGTATATAATGACTTCACGTACCTCACGTGATTTATAATCGCTATTTTATTTATTTATTAATAACCTTGCAATACATATAGTTTATAACATAATAACATGCTTCAATTTTATTAATTTACATATTACAAATCATCCCATTGTTGGGCAAAGGCCTCCCCCATCCTACTCCATTTTTTTTTTGTCCTTGACATGTCTATTCCAAGTCTTTCATGCACTGTTTTCCAGTTCGTCTCGCCATCTTATAATCGCTATACCTAAGTAATTAGTAGATAAATGAAAAAAAATCTATTCGAGGATATTTTACACCAAGAATAATTCATGAATATTATCTGTTGAGCAAAATTTATAACATTGATGTATCATTAGGCAAATTAGGTCTTTGTTTACAGTTTCAAGTTATATAAATAGGTACTCGACGGTGGCAAAACCACAATTAGACGCTAAATATTTAAGTAAATACGTAATTTTAACCACAAGCGATACTGACCGAGCAATCTGTCACTGACTGATGACTTATTTGTATTAGCTTAGTCGCAAGTTCCATAAATATCATAACATGGGCCTTCTCTTACGCAATATTAGGAAATAAAATGATTTTATTCTAGGAACTTTAAAGACGTAAAATCATTCTTATCCGATCTTCATATCATCACCTTTTAAGATAAGATATAGGAGATAAGAATCGCTTCCTCAAAATCATGAGACAGCATGAG